>VXAZ01000608.1:82016-271055 GCA_013399875.1 Gymnorhina tibicen
AAAGACTTTTCCACCCCAAAAAAAAAAAAAAAAAAAAAGGAAAACTCCACTACAAACAAAACCATTACCTGATTTCACATTTTCCTCTTCAGGGCCAGTTTCCACCCACTGACAATCACCAGCTAGCAACCGATTTTGTGATTCACTGAGTGGTCGAGTAGGAAAGGACTGATTGGCTACAGAGCTGAAAAGTAAGAAAGTCAACAGGAATTCTGTAATACCAGTAGCTGCTTCAGACAATTCTAGAATAGTGAAATTACTTAAAAGCAAAGCTAACAACAAAAAACCCTACAGTGCCAACTGGAAATGGCTGCCTGCCCCCAACCCTAATTCCTCTATAGGCTTGTTCCAGTCATCAGTCTAAAATAAACCCTTACCTGACACAGGCCGAATGGAAAAAACCCACAGACTGATGCACGAGAAATGGCACCCTGACAATAACACTGCCACACAGCTAAAAAGAAAACCTACGCAGCACCATCTGGAAGAGCGACCAAATGCCATCTTATCCCATGCAAATGCCAGGGCCTTGTGAACAATCTTCTGAATGTAAAAGGATACTTTGCTGCTCGCACAAGGGTCCTGTTCTTGTGTAAATTCCACAGGTTATGTTGCACTGGAAGCAACTTCTCTATATTGCCATTGAACCCTCCAATGTCTGGTAACTCAGGTGACTGCTGTTGGCAACAACCCTCAGCTACAAATTCACCAAACTATGCAAAAGACTTCTAAAGTGGCAAATGTAAACACCCCCAGAAACTGCACACAGAGACTCTTGTCTCTTTGAAAATACACTGAAGATACAAAACATGCAAATTTGGAGGGATAAAAAGTAATGAGCTGAAAATCCCAGCATCAGATCTATTTCTCTTGCAAACTGTCTCAGCATTATCTGTTTAAGCATGCTCAAGGAGATGAAATACAAATATTACCTTGCCTTTCACAAAAAAAAAACCCAAACAAACAAACCAACAGACAGACTACTTCATTTTTTTCCCATGGATGATTATTCAGTTTTCCCTAGGACTTTTTGATTGTTGTTAAGAGCTAGTAAGCTCTCTTACTTTCTGTATACTGTTTCCTTAGAGCCATATCCTCTGTAACAACAAAACCAAGACAGTCAAGTTTTTAGTCTTAATCCATTGTCCTTCACTGAAGACTTAGAAACTTACTTTGAAGATGACAAGAAGCATAAAGAATTGAAAAACTAATTTTGAAACAATTTTTTTCTCTAGAGGAAGTACTAAACAGTACAAAATCAGTATCTTAAGTGCTATAGTTACCTTTTGGCAGGTTCATTTTGGCTTGAGACTGCAAGTTGCTCTGGATCCATAATCACCAAACGAGTTGGGAAAGTACATCCATCACCCAAACTAAATGAGAAACAAAGAGTCAAATCACTGTTGGTAGTTGACTTAAATGAACTGAACAAGGACCCATGCAAAAGGCAAAGGCTACAGGCTCGAATCAATTACCTGAGTAGTGTTGAACTCCAGACTTTAGCACAGCAGTTTTACCACTAAATCAGATGATCAGTTAATTAAATCTTGGAGCTCAATTAATTCCCACCCTATCACTCAGTATGGATTGCTGTGCACAGCACAAGTCTGTGTATTTCAGAAACACAGATGTATTTCTGTAGACTGTAGCCCTAATCTTCCCCTGAACCAGTGTGCACACATGGTGAAGACTCTCTGGTATTTACAACCCCAGAAACTGTATCATAAATAGTATTCTGGTGGCCATGCTTTCCCCTTCACCCATAATTCTGAAGTTAGCTAAGCCTTCTTTTAAAGTTTATCAGGATAAAATGTGGTAGCAAAACAGATTGATCCATCTACAGTGGAGCTTCTGTCTTTAATCACATGGTAGTTGAGCAAACAGCTGAGTCACCTTAAGCTGTTGGTGTTACCAATGCTGTTTGATACCAGAGCTCAGCTTCACAAACAGGTTCAGCAACATTTTTACCTGATACACAGCCCCTCAAAAGCAGTGTTAAAACACAGTTCCTACTTCGTTCTGCTGAATTCTGGTAGTGGTGGGAGTGGGCAGCCCATCAGTCTTGCTTCATCAAGCTTGTCTGCAACTCCCTAATGCTGTCTCAGCTGATGTTTTAAATCCAGCATTTTTCATCATATCAGATTTTTTTCCCCCCTCTGTTGCTTATTTACATGCACTTTCTTAGATGGCTTTCAATTCCTAAAGTGTCATCTTTAGGATGACAGCAAAAGGAAAGCTGTCAAGTTTTTTCAGGGGCAAGAGGGGGTGTTTTTAAACTGATGTTGTTTTGATGCAGCTGTTAGATCTCCTCTGAGTTGCTGATTTCTGCTCTATAATCAAACACTAAGACTACCACCAAAAGGTGTACAATTTTTGCAATACGCTTCTCAAAGCTTTCCAAACTTCTGCATTTAAAAGGCTCTTGTCTTTGAATGAAACAAGCTCCCTCTCTTTGAATGAAAACCCTGTGCAGACTTTGCTAGTTTTCTCTTGCACATTTTCCCTGCACCAATACTTATTGTACCAGATATACAAGTTGGCTTTTCAGCTGTGCTTTATTTTTTTAGTAGAAAGGTAAGCAAGGCAGAAGTCATGGAATCAATTTATTCCCTAATTCATTACTGTTCAGACTAAATACCTGGTAAAGATAGGGAGTAGCCAATACTTCTTCTCATCTCCAAAAACCTCCCTTAGATTTTTGCTGCATCCAAGAGAAAAGCCATTTTTATCAGGACCGTTTCGAAATGTGGGTGCACGGAATGTTTCTGTAAAATAAAAACATGCAATTCCTTAAACCAGTAAGGACTCAGGGAATATGAAGAAACAAACTTCTCTGCTGTGGAACCAGTGGTGGGCAAGGTGAGGCGATCTTGATGTATATTTGGGGGGGGGGGGGGGAAGCAAAAATAATCTCAAGTAATCAGAGAGAAAAAAAAATCACAGGGTTAGTGAAAAATAAGAAAATCAGGTAAGCAGAACAGTCATCTTGTCAACTTTCTCTCTTTACATTTAACAGTCTGAGACAAAGCTAAGTACCATCAGCACACCAAAGATAACCACATCCATCCCTTATTCCTTGGTGACTTGCTCTCTCTCCAGCCTTCTTTGCGCAGAAGACTTTCCCTTTTAGGGGTAATTTACCATAAGCACTGCTGGACCTAAGCCCATACAGAAGAGGTTTTTCCACATCTGCCAAGTTAGGAAGCTGAATTAATAGCATCCCGTGCTATCAGAGGAAGATGAAATCTATTACATTAGAAACAGACACAACATGAACTATAGGAAACCACCACCATTTTTCTACTCAGTCCATATACACCCTCAGCCACGAACTGAGAGGACTCATTGCTCTCCCTCCACATCAATAGCTTATCTTTTTACATCATGATCCAGAAAGCAGATAAAGTAATGTGTTGCCAATCATGACCTCTGACTTTTGGGTAAGGAATATGTTAAATTTTTCTTCAAAGCTAAAAAGAAACTGTGAATATTCCTTACCTGTAGGTATGTCGAAAGAAAACAAACTCTCCTGTCAACCAATCAAAAAAATTATAGCAAAAAATTTCTACCTGAAAATTATTTTACTTTTAATCAACCCACTTATTTTTGAGGTTATAAATTTAAATTCCCTTGAAAGATATAAGATTTTGACTTACTCACTTGTGGAAATACTCATCAGTCTCTGTCCCCCCACACACTGCAAAAAACACTCTCAAGTGTTTCCTAGCAAGAACTTCAAATAGTTTAATTAAGGCACATAGCTTGGTTGTGCTAATCAATGCCATTTAAAATGCCTAGGCATAAAAATTATGGGAATCTCTTATTATGTAGGAAATGTGCATCAGTGTTCTCATTTTTATTGCACTTTTACAAGCCGCTTCCTAATAATAAGGTCTGTTTTTTTTTCATGGGATTTAGGAATACTCTTTTGTATCGAGTTCAAAATGTAGTACATGTTCATATACAGTCGAGCCTCTGACTTGTTAGGGGCTACCCAGTTACTCAAAGTATGAGAAAAACAGATTGCAAGTAGCAATTGGGTTACATACTTCACACTATATAAAAACCCAACAAAAACACATGGTGCCTCAGAGGTCTCAAAAATACAAACAAAAGAAATGAACAGTCATCATGAATCTGAATGCTTGGCTCCAGCAGAGGACCCCCCCCCACAGGCTTCATTTTCCCATGTTTCACCTTTAATTATTTCCATCAAATATGCTTTTTATTGCACAATATTTAAAAATTCAATTTTTATGTGATGGCACATCACGTAAGCCTCACATTCTCACTGAATTGTCATTTTTCTGGACAAGGAAAAGTTCCATATTCCAATTAACTGACCTATAGTTGATCTGTTTTTGCCAACTAGCCAGCAGTGGTAGCTGAAGAGTGACAGTATGCTGATGAAGAACATGGCTGCCACAAAGAAAAGGAATAGTACGTGGAACTTTGCATGGGTATCTGGCAATTCATTCTGGGGAGAAAGAGAGAAAGAGATTAATATGTTAACACTTCCTAGCAACTAAGGCAGTATTGTTGCTGAACATTTCCTGCCACACCCAGTCTGCTATAGGTCTTTCACCTCGGTTTTCATGAAAGAAGAAAAGCACCAGGCCAGCTTTCCTTTCATGTCACCTTAAACTGGTATACAACAGCATTTAAATCTCATAGGTACCCCTTCCCCCAGGTTTAGTATTGTGAGTGCACATGTTCATCTGTGGTTTTCAAACACACAGTAGGGGGCAAGACAAAACATTTTCTATACCAGAAAATGTTAACTGTGCAGCCACAGCCAAAGAGACATGGGGGGAGTATGTCCAAAGTCCCTTCCTCTGAAGGGGAAAAAAAGTGCAATTCCTGGCACAAGGTAGTAATACTGAACCTAATTCTGAACTGGTACAATGAACATAAAAGGGAAATGGTTGTCATGAACAAGTCCTAAACAAGACAGCTTCAATTTTTGATGATCTAATGTCTAAGCAACAACCAGCATGTACCTAGCAAACCAAATTTGCCACGTCTGACCAGGCAGAGTGATTCATCAGAAATCTATGTGAAAAACAACAATTTCAGTATAACCACCATAAAGACACCAACTCCCACCCATATCAGACTATCAATTTCACCCCGAACTATTTTCAGACTTCCACTTTCAAAAGGCCAATGGGATTTGTAAGAATACTATTCCAGTTCTCTATCCTCAAAATCACAGCACTTTTAAGCAGTTGACCTTTAACAACATTATGAAAGCAGAGAGGCTATTTTTACTCAGCTATTTACTTAGCATTACTGCCATTGCTTTTTCCATTAGCGCATTCAGTACACCCATTTATCTATGGCTGGCTTTCTTTTTTAAGCTAAAACACACTTCAATTAAGATCAAGTGCACATAGGTATATCCATTTCCCTGTACAAGGCCTGTATTCATAGGCAACAGATTAAAAGTCTCCTTCGTTCTGTGATGATGTAAATACCTGCCATGAATGACTGGACTAGAAAAACTGTAGTAGGAACAATATTTAAATAACGACAGCAATATTTTACCTTTGGACAATTCTCTGCAGCTTTCCTGCGGCAAAGCTTTGCGCAAAGAAAGACAATTTATTAAACGCTAGTATTATGTTAAGACAAAGTGTTTGAAAAAAGCACAGGCTTTGTTAAGAATAAAAGGGTTGATGTGCAAATATGCTCTTGGATGTGCTGATTTCCAAAGCACATCAGCAGCTTTAGCCCCTGTTCTCCAAGAAAATGGAGAAGTATGCAAGAGCCCACTACTAACTTCCAAGGCACGAAATTTTCTATTGAAACATAGAAGTACTGGAATTCAGATTGCGACTGGATCACTTTCAAGTGGTTGCTCAGTTTGGAGAGCATGACTATACCAACTTCCTTCTTTGCTACTTGTCCATCACAAGTAAGGTTCATGTGAATATTCTGTATGATGAAACCGTTCACAAAGGCCTGAAAAGCTCAGAATACTCCTGAGGTATAAAGTAATGGTTTATTAATTACAAAATCTTTCTGACTTCAGAACATACCCATTACCACTAGATGTAGTTTCAGCCAAAGTAATAAAAAATAAATTGCCATTCTTTGCACAATTTTCTTCGTTTAAAAAACACCAGATAACACATCAGTACCGTTTTTCTTCTTCCTAATTTCCTTCAATACAGAGCAGTTTGTAGGATGTATCTTTAGTATAAGTCCTGAAATTGAACCAGTGCTTGAGAAAACAAAGGAAGAAACAGGAAAGCTGGGTTCAAATTAGCTTTTAAATTCCAAACTTTATACCTAAAGAGTGGTATCTTGGCTAAGAGGCTAGCACTTAACTAATCTGCTGTAGGCAAGATGTATGGCCTTTAAGTTGCATTAATCTGTGCAGAAAGCTTAGGGAGAGCCCAAGCATCTACATTAGAGTCAGGCAGATATACACAGCATTTTGAAAAGTGCTGCCTACCATCAGCTAATTCTACAGTAAGCAAATGACAAGCAGAGTCCAGCTCTCTAAACTGCCATTTAAGTTCAGTTTCCTTTTTACTGCCCATCTTATTACTTATTTACTAACAATTTGTGCAACAGTCCCTCTTCCACCTGCAGTAGGGATATGTTGTGTTTTGTGATCCCCTGTAATCCAGTCTAGCAAAATACTCCAGTTGCTGCTTATTCCTAAGCTTCATGTTGAAGCTGTAAGTCTTTCTACCTCAGAGCACACTGCAGTGTTCCCCAGTTGCCCAACTGATTTTTGTAACTTGAATTCCTATGACTCTTTTGAAATTACATAGTTAAACAAAATAATTCTCTACAAGGAATTCTCAGGACAGTTTATTTTGATACTGAAAAAGCAGCAGCAGCACTTTAGTCTTTGTGTTTTTTGTGGGTCAGAAAACCTAAGTTTATTACACTTGCATCTTCCTAAACCAGCAGCTCTATAACCTGGAGGATTTTTTGAATCATGCATGATTAATCTGCATGATCCCCAGGAAGCATTTACCTCTTCTGACTACCCTGTTTCAGCCACTGGTTGTAACTTCTTGAATGACAGTTGCAGAACTGAAGCATCTTTCAAAAAAGGCCAATTCCTTACTGGAGAGAAGCATGCAGTCTTTAAGTGTGTATAACAGGCTTATTCACAGTGGTGTTCTAGCAGCAGTTCACATGCCTCCCGCATGTGAAAAGAGAGTGGAACACATTGGTTATTTAAGATCATTATGCTCAGCAGCAGCACAGAAGCAGAGACTTGCAGGTGAGAGAGCTGTAGAGTTTACAAAAGGAAGCAATTTGCACAACACAGTCTGAACTACTTAGCATGCAATAGGCTGAAGGCAGTCACTATTCAAGAGTCCCCAACAAACTCCTTCACAAACAGAGTAATTCGATTGTGTATCAGGTCATAAAACCCCTCAAAACAAAAAAGTGCTGTCTGAGCTTGATTTGTTCCTCATGTTTTAGTAGATAGGTCTAGCCTAATCTTGGAAAAAAACTCAGATCTGGTCTATGTCCTTAGTGTATAGGCAAGAGGAATGAGTTCTAACTAATGATGTGGAATCACTCCTTTTTTTTTACCCCCCCTTTTGTTAATACAACCAAAGTTTTGCAGAAGCATGTGCCATCCACCTAGGACCCATATTACATCCTTTATTTAGCTATACTCAGGATTGAAAATTAATTTGGAGGACAGTGAAAGACACTGAAAATTACTGGAAAACATAATGGTTTCAAGGAGGAGGCAGTGCAGCAAGAATAAGAGTAGACACAAATATAAGCTGGGAAGCACCACCATGCACTGCGTAAACAAGGCATCAAGCACTGGGCGTCCAGCCAGTGAGGGTGTTTGTGTCAAATACATTTGGTTAAACTGACATTTTATCTGCTCATCTTTAACAACCTCTGAGGTAGAAATAAAAATGTCGTGAGTATAGAGAAAGCAGTTATGAGTATAAATAAAGCAGTCACGTTCCCTTGATCTACAAAACAGATTTTAACATCAGCATCAGGGTGCAAGCCTGTGGTAAACATTTCCAGCCAGTGTAGCTGTTCCACTATTGTATGCACAGAATCAAGACCTTTCTTCAGCACTTCTGCGTAGAGCATGAAAGGTGCTATGTAAAAGTCTTGCACGTGCAAGTGAGAAACACAAAGGCTTTCTTCAGCAGAAGAATTCGGTAGGTGTGCGTGTCTCACAATGTTTCCAAGTATCTGCGTAGGAGCATCGTGTCTCTATGCAAGTATTATCAACAGTGCAAAACAATGGATTGCTACATTTGTTAGTTAGCATATACACCTCCACAACCTCATTACAAGTTCTTCCCCCAGGCTACATTCCCCAAGAAGCAGTCCATACTTCTTCCAACACTGGATATATCCAGCAGTTTGTTGCACAGTCTCTGAAAAACATCTGTGAGGAAGCAAAAATAAGCACTACCTTCTGAAGGTATACTGTAACATTTCCTATAGTCCAGCTTTGGGGAGGAAAAAACAACATTGATTTGCTCAGTTTGTTAGAGCATGGTACTAATAACACCAAGCTTGTGGGTTTTTAATCCCTGTATGGACCGTTTACTGAAGAGTTGGACTTGATGATCCTTGTGGGTCCCTTCCAACTCAAAATATTCTGTGGTTCTGTGCATCCAGAGAGCCTCAACAGAAAATGTCCAAACAGCAATGTCTGATGCTGTAGCAGACAAAGCTGAGCACTGGCAATGTACTGAAGCAGTCTACAGACAGCACGTGTCAGCAGCATTCCGCTTCGGTTTGCATACAGATGTAGAGAGAACCTTCCAGTCAACAGCACTTGCCTAAAAGCTTACATAGGAGAGATATACAAAATTTTGCAAGCCTACATAATTACGGAGCTGCCACCTGTTTCTGGAAATGTACTTTAATAAATCGGTTATAACATCAGAGGAGTCTTAGCTTTGTGGAGTGGGTGACTTAATATCAGTTAAGTGAGTCAGAGACCTACTCTACTGATAAGATCAGGGCATAGCCAGATTCTGTCTTGGAAGTATCCGGAACTGAAAGCAAGAAGTGCAAGTACACAACTACATTGTCTACTGTTACATTTCAGAAATAGCCCACTCTTGCAGGAAGCATTTTTAACAACTAAATCAATAATAAAAAGTAATCCCTCTTAAGTTTACTTCCTCTGCTCAAGAGTCCACTTCAATATTGTGTCTGATGAGCTTTGGAAGAGTCCTGCTGCAAATGCTGGTATTAAATGTTTATTCATTGTAGTCAGTTGTCCTGTGGCCTTTTTTGTTGCGCTAACTATTACAAAGTAAGGTAACAAAGGAAATTTTTTTTTTTTGCTCGAGCACTGACTGGTAAATATGTAAGAGCGCATCCACAGTTTCCTTAGCAATTGCGTACAAAGCACTGGAAAGCAGCCAGGCAGATGTTTGGAAATGACACATTCACGGACTGAAAATTTAACTATTTATAGCCAAGCAAGAGTGAACAGCAGAATCAGACCATTTAATTTGAAATATCTTTTAAGGCCCAGCTATGACTGATAAACACGTTTATGGCTTTCATCTCACAGTACTGACAGCTCAATTCCCAGCTCAATTCCTTGCTCTCCAGTGACAGGCTGCTATACAGAACTGACGAATTAAGAGAAACACAGTACTTTGGCAGATCAGACCCACAGGTTTAGATGAACACAAACAAACTTTTTTGCACCATTTGCAACTACCATTTGCAACTTACCTAATGCCAACTGTCTCAAAGTACAGCTATTTTGAATACATGATCAAGCTTCTCTTACCCTGACATGGTAGCAATCTTTCGCTCCAATAAAGATAATTTCTACTGCTGCAGATAATGACTGCTTTTCCCAGTTAATCTGACAGCAGCCAGCATTAAGAAATATGCCGTGTTATTTTCTTAAGAATTTGATTGAGACCTTTCCACTTGCAGTAATTTTTCACACGCTTGTTCATGGAAATGTATTAAGGGAATTCTGCCACTAACACTTCAGCCTAGAGATAGGAAGGCACGCTACAAGTTTTGTAGATGAAAGGGAACAACTACAGAAGACACTCCATTCAGCCTGGAATGTGACAGTAACAAAACTGATAGGAGCAATGTAACTCTGACATACAAGGATGGCTGCCTTCACATAAATGTTATTAAACCTACTACATTGCATGTATGTGTATTAACCATTTGACAACTGATAATAGTTGCAAGGAAGATGTACAGCATCCACACTGTACATATCTTAGCATTCTACCCATACCAGATCAATAAAAGCCACTAATATGAAGTTCAGACATGCCTATGTAGGGACTCTAAAACAGAGCTCAGTCAGTTCCCAGCAAATTAATCTGCCTTTTCTGGCAGCAGATTATCCATAGACAAGTCTAGGAAGATACAAAATTGTTACTTATATTTCACATTTTTCATTATTTTTATATATACGTGTATATATATACTCATACATATATGTAATTGTTTGATATGCCCAGTTCTTTCTTTATCTACATATCTGTATCCCATAGTCTCATAAAAACCTGAGCTGTGCCACTCAATTTTGATGGAGCAGAGAAATTGCACAGTGTCCTCATCAAAACTCCTTCCCCCAGTTACTCATCTTGGGCAGTGTAATACATTTAATTCATCAAAATTCATAAGGTTCTCCTGCTTCAGTCACTTTGATTGATGTCATTAATCATAGTGAACCACCGAACAGAGTAAATGGTCAGTGACAACATGCTGATGCAGCCTCCAGTAACACATGCAGGATTAAACAAATGAACAACAACCAAAAAAAGCCTTAGAACTTACTGTCCAAAACTTTATGAAGTACTGCAAGACTGTAGCAGCAACAAACAAACAGTACAGTAAGGAATACATTAAAAACAGGAGGAAGAATTTGTAGTTAGAAAATCCCACACAATTATTCACCCTAGAAGGAGGGGAAAGAAAAAGAGGTTACTAAGGTATACAAAAAATAAAACAAACAAAAACCCCACAATACATTCAGCTTTTGCCAAGCAAAATGTGTATGATGTCAGTGGTATGTCCAAAACATTCTGGCACTAATGTTTCAGAAGCATTTTAAGCCCCTATTTTGAAGGAAAATTCCTTCCTCAGGCTGAATGATCTGGGCCTCTCACATGAATTTTGCCCCCCATGATTCTGTAGGACAGGACATGAGCTGGCAAAGCATTATGATACAGACAGTCCGTATAGGAAGCATCTCCCACTACAAACCAACTGCAGTCACTACAGTAAGTAATATGAACCCTGCCATCAATATCAGTGGATGCTGCTTTGGTTACAAAACCACCTCTAAGTCAACTACTGGTAGCAGTGTTTTTCATAGTGATAGAAGATAATATTTTTAGTGACTACCAGTGAAAACAAACTGCAGAAGAGTAACTGTCTGAGTGGGTCATACATATCATCGAGAATCAAGAAATGATTCTCCCAGTGCAGCTGGTATCTCCTCTCCTGCTAACAACACCAGAGTACACAAAAGAAAGAAATGCTTTTCTCACAGGTCTCGTTAATGCCAAGGTTTCTCTATACAAGGAGAAACCATGTGATTTGGACTCCTGGGCTTACAACTCTATGCTGCACACACATTAGGAACAAGATTTATTCTCACATATTAAAGAACTTCTGTGAAAATCAAGGTTTACTTCAGAAGCGCATTTTTGAAGCAGCATCTAATTCATCATTCTTATACTGATTTTATTTTAAAATAAACTTACCATGGACAGTGGTGGTCCATTTTTAATACACATCTGAAAGAGAGAATTTCCAGCAAGTTAAGACAAAAAATACATTTTCTTTCTAAGACACAACTTTAGCTTCTACAGTTTTGGGTGTTGTATTTTATTTATTGATTTTTTCAAGTATTTTTCCCTACTGTATCTTCTTCAAGCCCTTCTCAATCATACCAATTCTCTATATTAGAGCAGCCATTCTGTCACCCTAAAGGACCAATTGAGATTCAGAAGAGTTATGAGGAGAGTTTCTTAAATTAGCATGGGGAGCATTACTGAGCAACACTGTGTACCAGTTCATTAAGCCACACTAGTTTTATGTGCACACAGAGAAAACAAATCCAAAGGATCTTTCAGGGTTGTGTGGATAAGGTATGTTCACCTGGCATTCACTTCAACTAAGTCTACCTTAGGGCTATTTTTGCTACCATTTTGTTGCTGCCTGCCCTTTTTTTTTAAAGTTAATTGAGGAAAAGAGCAACACAAGGGGTAATTTGAATAGTCCACAGGCCATTTTAATCCAGCTTTAATGTAAAGACAGATACTAGACATTTCAGACACAGAGACATTCATCGTATTTGCTAACAAATTTGACTTTAGCCAAAAGATGTGTGTTAGGTTCTTCAGTTAATGAGATTTCCTCAAGCTCAGCCTACTGAAGTCTCATGCATAACCTCAGCCTTCAGTGCCTGTGCAGACTCCTCTGATGATTCACAATGAAAATAGGGAATAGCAGTGATGTCTTTGAAATGTTAAAGGCATGTGATTCTACTGTCAATTTTTGAAATAAACATCTTTGGCATTATTAGTAGAACACATCTGTTTCAGTGCTACAGAAACAAGATACAATGAAACGGTTCAACAATAAGCATTTGCTGGTGCTGGTATCTCAGACCTACCTTTCTTTACTATCAATCTATGGTTTTTTACTTTTAATAATTTACTTTTTAATATAAGCTTTGTTTTACAAATCTACAAGCAGGTTTCCTGAAAAGTTCTGCCACTTTAGACAACAGGGCTGCACCATAATATTGTACCAATGGAAGGAATTGACCCACTGAAGACATGAACACACTAAAGTGATGATTGCAGGCAAGAGAAAATCTGTAATTCCAGGTTCAGACACTTACACGTCGCATGCAGAACAGTGGTGGCAGCGGTCAGGTTTGATCAGCTGGCATCGATCACAGTATCTGATTGCTGTATTCAAGTGCAAGGGTCAGGTCAGTAGAACTCATCTGATTTTATGAAAGCTTTCCCCCTTAACATGAACTGAATCTTAAAAGAGCTTCCTGCCCTCCCCTGCCACACCTGTTCTCACAGATTGTCACACGCCTAATCTCATATGATACGTAATTTTGATTTTTTTAAGAAATGTAACATATAGAAGTATTCAAAAGAATCTATTACTACTCTACTGAGTCCATTTTCATTTAGTCTTTGACTCCCAAGTTTTCCCACCCTTCATCCTCTGCACTGATCCCCCTTTCACCTCTGGAGAGGGTACTGAGGCATCCCATTGTGAAACTACATTCTTTCAGCAAGTCAACCTTCTGCATTGGCTTTCTCTATCCACTTCAGCAAACAATGATCTAGCAGACTGTTCAGTAAATCAGTTCTTCCTCATCTTTCCTGGATATTTTTAAACAGACTTTCAGGCTTTCCTCAATGGAAATAAGACACCAGCACAGGCAGATTGAAAGTAGGAGGAAAGCCAACACCTACAGCTAAACAGAATAGGTAAGAGCAGGCAATAGCTTCCCAGACCACTCCAGGAACTTATGACTGGGATTCTCTTAAAGGGAGGCTTGTATTCAAAAGAGCCAGGTGTCCTTAGACTTTGTTTGGAAAAGTCACAGTAAACTTCAGAAATGGTTATTCCGAGTAGTTGATGTTTTTGGAAACTCTACAGGGTTGCTAGTTTCAAGAAAGAGAAAAAGACGTATACACGTATAAAAGCTACGGATTTTATAAGAATATACATATGCATAAGACAGCACTTTCACAGATCATTCATATATAAATTTGAATAAAATGCCTACATATATTAAAAGCAAATGCAGAAACAGTCCACAACTAGATTTGTACTGAATTGCAGATGGGAATGAAATAACATTTGTTTTTAAATTGCAAAGGTATGTTAAGATCTTAAGTACATTTCTCCTCATGCTGAACCAAAACAGGTCAGAAAGAAAATTTAAATGGGGATAAAGATTATTATAAAATTGAGCAACATGTTTGAATTTCCTTATTTCAAGCTATCTTAGCTATATTTCTTTGCTGTGTTTATTTTTAATAGCCACAGCTGGAGATAAGTGCTGTCATTTCTCTGCTTTCTAGAAGATAATTTTTTCTTTTAGATTACAAGTAATGGCTTTATATTGAGATCCCCAGAAAAAGGACTGCTGTTTCTCTCAGGGGAATCAAACATCAAGCCAAACAAATAACAAAACATCATGGCATTTGCAATATATTTGCTTAATATACTGTTCATTCAGTAGCAACAAATGAATAAACCAGCAACTCCAGGAGCATGGAATTATCATTATGTCTCACCTCTCGATGCTGTTGTCGTATAGATAGGCAAGTCTTTAGCAGCTCTTCTCAAAATCTCCTGCTGGGATTCTGGTCTCTCTTCTTTTTCATATTGTTCTTTATCAGCTTTTGACAAGCAGAACTAGGAGGGATGGAGAAAATGGATAGGAGGGAAGAGATTAATTATTACTTTGTTTTCCAAGGAAAAGACCCTTTGGGTGCCCCCACCCACTGACCCAACAGCACCATGTAAATAAAGAAAAAGAATGCTACAGGAGTTACAGGAGATCCTTAAAACTCCATGTTTCTGGATGTATTTTCAAGAAAATAATCTTTATCTCCATTCCATTATCTATAGCATTTTCTCTTCAACACAAGGGAAGGCAGAGACTCAGGGGGAGCTTTAAGGTGCAAGCCTTCCTTTAATTCCCAATAAGCATAAATTAAGTAATCTGTAAACAAGAGGAAGGGGCAGCAGTCCTTTGCTGCTACAAGGCAATGAAGGTCTCTTATCCCACTTCCTCTCTAACATAGAGAGGAATACAAACCAGATGGGGGAAAAAAAGGCAGGTGGGGGGTGTGGTGGGCTTCACAGTTCCAGCACAGAAGCTGAAAGAGTTTAACTGGAATTTTAACTTAGGAATAGCCAACACTAGTCTCAAAATTCTTAAGTTGTATTGAAAGCAACTCCAGCAAAGCCTATACAGTTTGAGAGTGCGTTAAGATTCTGAGTAAAGCCTGACAAGCATTCCTGTTGAAGCCTCACTAAAATATAAGCCTTTACCAGAAAAACCTGGAGAGTTTTTACTCCTCTGTGAAACACTTAGTTTGGTATCCACTGAAATAGTATTTACCAGTCAGCCCCACAAAACCCAGCGTGCTGACAAGGCCCTGTGCAGCAGGGGCTGAAATTGCTATTTTCTTTGGTATTTTTCTGTTCCGAAGCACTTCTAAACTCTGAGCTTCCTGCATGGACTACAAGAGCTCTCTTTATGAGCACATATAGACAAAGCATTCATGGCAGAGAGTGGAAAATGCTACATGTGCAGCTGGAACAAAAACTGGCTTAGTGTGATTTAATATGACCGTATTTTCCTACCAAAAACATGTGCATGATTAGTTCACGTGGATTTTCCTCTCATCTTGTACTTTTTCCTCTTTTGGATTACAGTCAGTTGGCAAGCAACAATGAACACTCCACTTACAGAAAGGAGGAAGCAGTAAGACATTGCTGCAATTTCCCTGTGCTATTTCCTAACCGAGAATGCAAGCAAGATGCCTCATAGCTCACAGAATCTAAGCCTCCTGTCACATATATTATCAGCCCAGTTATTGAGCCTACCCACCTTTCAAGGGTTTAAATAACATGTTTAAATACTACCCTTTTAAATAACCAGACTCTAGAATTAATCTATGTCAAGGGTGAAATTAAAGTTTAATATTTCAGCCATCACCAAGAGTTTGACCTCATTTAAATTTAATCACTCAGATATTTATTCAAGTATGAAAACTGGAGATGCTCACATCAAAAGTTGAAGACAGATGTGAAGCAGCATTCCAGCAAACAGTGGTGCAACACACCTTAATCCCTACTACCCTTGTGAGTCTGCTAGGTGACCCAGGTCTCTGTGACCTGCAATCAAGCAGAGGTTGCAAGAAACACGAGTACTCCCTCTAGATGACATTTCAAGGGAAACCATTAGTGAACAGAAAAGGAACCAAATAACAAGATTTAAAACTTTTTAAGTTTGTCCACATAACATCATAGTATTACTCCAAAAGGCCTGGATAGGATTTTAGTTTTCCGAAAAGCTGCATTTCTGTTCTAATTTCAGAACTTAATAGGGCCATGAGACCACAGTCTCTTAGGACAATAGCAGGATATGTTCAAAGACATCAAAAGTTGGCTGTTACCACACAGCAAACAGAATTCCCAATGAGGTTCCAGCAGTTCTTATTGAAAGCAGAAAGAATCCCTTTGTTTTCTTCCTCTTTCTGGATCTTGTATAATGCTGATTGTTCTTTCTTAGGACAAATGTACAGGGATTACACTAAGACAACAGCAGCTGCAGAATCTTTTTTTTAGTTCAATAGTAAGATCACAGGATGCTATTTGTTTTGCAAGAATGGCCAATTTGAATGACTAAAAATATATACGTTTACACTCTCACACAATGGGGAGATTCTGAAGTCATGTTTGTTTTTAAGTATAACCAGCATAAATTACTCACTGGTACATGAACAGAAGGGATTTGCCCAGAGACAGAAAAAGTGGTGCAGGGTTTTTAAATCGGTTGGTTTTTTGCTTTTCAAAAATTTTTTGAGTGTGGTTTTTTGCTGTTACAGTGGGATAGTTTTTTTTCCCTTCTTCTTTTTCTGTTTAAAGCTAGCTGTAGAAGAAAATTTTATTAAATCTGATCTATCTCCACAGTTAATATACAAAAAATTCATTATGTGCCATATGCCCAAGCCTTCCCTTTCACTTGCTGAATACAAAAAGCCTGCTACATCATCACTGTAACTGCAGGAAAAGTACTGTCAGAATAAGTTTGCCATTAATGAACAACTCAAGCAGACAGTAAAAGTTAGTAGGCATTAACATTAAGAGCACCTCTAGTTCATATAGCTTTATAAAACCTAGAATAACACCATTTCAACCACATTTTAATTAGTTAACCTGCTTAACTTTACAATTTTCCTACAAAACCATCCCAGAAAAAGCAAAACCAAATTACCCTGAAGACAAGTCCCTTTGAATTTTTAGGTTTAGCAATTCATAGAATCATAGAATCATTTAGGTTGGAAAATACATCTAAGGTCATCAAGCCCAGCCATTAACCCAGCACTGCCAAGTCCACCACTAAACCACATCTATATGTGTTTTAAAACCTCCAGGGATGGGGATACAACCACTTTCCTGGGCAGCCTGTTCCAGTGCTTGACAACAAGCCCTTCAGTGAAGAAATTTTTCCTAACATCCAATCTAGACCTCCCCTAGTGCAACTTAACGCCATTTCCTCTCGCCCTATCGCTTGTTACCTGGGAGAAGAGACCAACCCCCACCAGCTACAGCTTCCTTTCAGGTAGTTTTAGACAGCAATACGGTCTCCCCTGAGCCTCCTTTTTCCAGGCTAAACACCCCCAGCTCCCTCAGCTGCTCCTCACAGCACTTACTCTCCAGACTCTTCAACAACTTCGTTTAGACCTTTTGCTTAGCTAAACAGCAAAATAGTGTTTAGCTTTTTACACTTTATATTCTATAGCTTTCACATACAAATCTCTAAGCCATAATTGAGCACTACAGAGCAGTGTTTGCTTTTTCTTTGAAGCATGGGAATAACTCTTCTCAAGAATGTTTAAAGTTGACATTAGCACTGAATGTCAGTCTTGCCAAAAACAGAATAAAAATTCAACCCCCACAGAGCAACCAATGCCTAAAACAGTTTAGGCAGTTTAAAAGCCTTGTAAAAACAAGGAAGAGAAGGGCAGTATTTTAAATTCAGTGCCAGTATTTAATCCTTACATACACACACATTAGAGACAATAGAAAACAAGATAATCCATCTCAGGCTTATTGGAATTAACATGGTTCTTTTTCAAAACACAACTTCTTACAGTCATCATGCATTCTTTTGCTATTATATAAAGCTTCTTTATGTAGTCACGTCTCAGTGTTCCTAAACCTTAACCCTTGACTAATAAGCGGGTTCAGTCCTCCAGGTCATAAGTATACATTGCATTACTATCCTTTCTTACCTAAACAAAGGTCAAAACTGCCTAAAAAGGAAATATAAAAATGTCGTCACTGTATTTCATTTAACAGTTTTTAAAATTTCAGGTTTCAAGCAAGCTGCTTCATAGCATAGCACTGTACAAGACTGCCAAACTTGTGATGATTTAAACACACATTTCATATAAGGAAATGTCATTACACAAAGCATATGGTATTTTAAGAGTAACTTGATCATTTTCATTCATGATGCACTGTCATGCTGTTCTATTTTAGATAATGAGAAGGGCAAGGTGAATCACACAGTACTGCAAACAAATTTCATCACTGAAGACTGTTCAGCTATTTATAAAAAAAGGCATTGACACTTCTAACGTTATATTTACCTCATTAGAGGGGGTTGCAGGAGATGTGAAAATTGTCTTCCCATAGGACCATACAAACATGACAAATGACAGATGAAAAACCACAAGGTAGACAACTGCAATAAAATACAAGTAAGAATTTGGTTAATATAGCTGAAAAGAACAAGAAATAAACCCCCTGATCTTTAAGGAGGGCTAAATAACTACACTTAGCAGTCTAGGAGTGTTCACTTAAAAAAAATTAAACACCCACCCTCACTCCCCAAATGTGACGGCTGCTCTTCCTCAAGGAAATAATGTTTTTATCATAGATTCATAAAATGACCTTGAACGCTTCCAGGGATACAGCATCCACAATTTCCCTGGGCAACCTTTGCTGCTGCCTCGCCATTCACACAAAAAATAATTCCTTCTTAATACCTAATTTAAACACGCCCTCTTTCAGTTTGAAGTCATTCCCCCCCTGTCCTATCACTCCATGCCCCTGTTAACACATCTCTCCCCAGCACTCCTGTAGTCCCCTTCAGGTACTGGAAGGTGCTATTAGATCTCCCTGGAACGTTCTGTTCTCCAGGATGATAAGTCCCGGCTTCCTGAGCCTGTCTTCAGCTGGAGAGGTGCTCCATCCCTCTGATCATCTTTGTAGCCTCCTCTGGACTGACTCTAACAGGTCCATGCCTTTTCTGTGCTGGGACCCCAGAGCAGGATGCAGCACTGCAGGTGGGGTCTCAGCAGAGCAGAGCAGAGGGGCAGAATCCCCGCCCTGGCCCTGCTGCCCACGCTGCTTTGGATGGAGCCCAGGACACCACTGGCCTTCTGGGCTGTGAGCACATGCTGCTGAGCCACGTGAGGCTTCTCATCAACCAACACCCCCACGTCTTTCTCCCCAGGGCTGCTTCTCAGTCCATTCTCTGCCCAGCCTGTACTTGTGTTTGGGATTGTCCTGACTCATGCAGGACCTTGCACTTGGCCTTGCTGAACTTTCCAAATCAGATTTTGAAGGAAAAACCAAATTGACAAAACCCACCCCCCGAAAACCAAGCCAACAAAATAAACCACAAAAAGAAGCCCCCACAAAACAAAACCACCCCCCCAAACAAAAAACCAGAACAAAAATCCCCAAAACACAAAACCCCAAACCCCAGAACTGAACACAGCCTCACAGCCTCACTTCTGGCATGTAAGTGACTACCTTTTTGGATAAAGATGACGCTGTAATTCTGTTCTAGATTATCACACAGTAATTGATTACTTGCTGACCTACATAATTCAATTTAATTTCTACTTCTAATAGAAACAGCATGGTACTGTGCCATTACAGAAGGCACTGGTCATCAATGACAGTTAACATCCCCAAACAGGGGTTTGGAGAGTACTGCACTCCAGTCACGCCAGCTGTGCGTTAAGGATTTTCTTATTATCTTCCTTCAAATCATCTGAGAAATACAAGCTGGAAAAGTCCTATTATAGTCACAGTGGCAAGAAAATGTAGCTGGCTTTAGTAGGGAGCTCAATCAATTTACTAATGAGTCTGTGTTATATGGCTATCTTAAAAACCAGAAATCCAGACCTTATGACCCAGGAAGCTCCTTCCAATCTTGTTTCCGTTAATGGTTTCTTTTATCACTTGTCAAGAGGAAACAGATCAGTTGTGCTAGAACAGCAAGTCTTAGAAAAGTCCTATTAAATATTTATATTATCTTCAGTTGCAGTAAGTAGGAAACTTGACCTACTTTTCTGTACAGATAAAGAGACTCCTTTAGGAAGCTGTATGATGTACTTCATGGATGGCAAAAAAGGCTCAAAACTATGGGAACCTCCAACAGCTCGGAAAATGCCTGTGCACAGTCACAGAAGACACAGCTTTAATTTATCATCTTTCAGGATGTTCTGACTTTATTGCAATGAAAACAAACAAACTGCATTTGAGCTTTCTTCAGAGAATTATGCTTTTCACTTTTGCCTCTGATGCCTCCAACCTTAGAGGCAGATTTGGCAAATTTTCAGCTGTGGAGCTGAGTGAAAATGCAACAAACAAAACCTTTTTCTGAAGCGATCCTAAAACTGTCTCCTGATAGGAAAGAACTTGTGTATTACTGTAGTAGGCACTAAATAATTAGGAATTGTCTTTTATTAAAAACATACTCTACATTCAAACACTGTGTGGTTAAGCAATTGAAGCATGAAAAAATGGTTTGGAAGAGAGGAGAAAAGGACGTAAAACTGGAGTGGAATCATGGCACAGACCAGAACTTTGGTGGAGAAGAGGGTGAGAGAAATTGAATAGAAGGAAAGAGGAAATGAGATATGGGGGAGGGCAAGGCACAGCAAAACTAACTTACACAGTACGCAGTTCTATTCTGTCCATAAAAATCACCCCAGAATTCAGATTCTTTTGAAGGATTATTTTTAGTGCACACACAATGCGTCAAACAGCAGAACCTCAAAGCTTTGTCACAGGCTGTAAATGCCCCTGAAAAACACAGACCATGGCTGACTGCATCAAGGGTACAGATCTGTGCCAGTGCTACCAGTATTTATTAGACAGAGGCAGCTATTAAAGTGCTCTTGTACTCTTCATGTAACTGAGATCTTGCAATCTGTCACCATCATTAAAAGCCAGGGGTCAGTAATCAGTAGCAGTGATGGGCACCACCCAGGGAAAGAACCTGCAATTGGCAGTCCATACTGGCTTCACTCTGAATAAATTCTTGCTTCTTGTCCTACTCCCATGCTGCCATTCCTACTGTGATTTCACATAACTGTCCTGTCAGTGCTCCCCAGGAAATGAGAGGGAGGGAAGATACCATTTTTGACAGCTTTACTTTAGCAGTCCATCTACCCACCACTTTGGTTATCAGTAGCTCCTCTACAGACTACTCCCTGAAGCATCTTGCATCTGTTTCCAGTACAAATGTAAACCGGATTCATTCCGAGTCAGCTCATTTTCTTGTAATTACAAGCTAGATGGAAAATACAACAAAAACCTCAAACCCCATTATCTGCCAGTTCAGCCAGACTCAGAGTCACAAGGAAGTCCTGGCTAAACTAAGGCAATCCAGGATTCTCAGTGCCATGCTGTGACCAAATGAAGTCGGTTCTCTTTAAAGGCACTGATGCATACTATACCATAATTGATGGCTTCAGGAAGACAGTGTCTTAAGACATGCTCTCAGAATCCTCCTAAAGTATGCTAAGCCCTCCTAAGATTTGCCCTTAACGTTCTTTTCCGAATCATTCTTAATACTGCTTCCAACACAGAGCCAGATTACAGAGAGGCAATAATACATAACAGTAGTTTATTACACTGTTAACAGAGATTCAGAGTTGACTTTATCCCCCTATCCTAATGGATCTAAAACTGGACAAGAATATAAAATGACAAAGAAAAAGTGAACCTTAATGGGGTGAAGAAATTGCCACTAATTCAATTAAAAGCTGCCATTATATTAAAATAATTTTACTGCAGTACTTATTACACTGAAATATGGAGCAAAATACACTTGCTAAGATGTGCATTATTGATTTACATAGCAGTGTTCCTGGTACTTTGGTCTTTTGACTCTTCTGATGTTGATTCCTGGCTATCGCAAGCTGGCTTTTAAGAACTTTAGAAAACTTATGCCAGCTTTCTTTTCAAACAAAAAAAGACTTCACATCTCATTTTAAAATCAACCTTCATGGTTGATAAACTTATACATACAGGATGCCTATGACATGATTCAGAATGGGAGGTGCAAGCAGCGTGCAGGTAACAGGTATTAAGAGCCTAACAGGTTCCAGTGATACTGTCACTCTCATTAATTAATCTCACATTTTCCTTCTCTGGTAGATTTAGAAGAACCTATTTCAGTCAGATAGGCACTGCACTTGAAATAGAGATCTGACTATGTGACACAAACATTGCCAGGCTTCCTTAACTGAGACATGGATCTTGCCTTTCCAGAAGAAATTAGAAAGTAAAACTTATTCATCTACAGGTCAACAGGAAGCATAGGAGCAACTTGCAGAATTTTGTGAAGTCTATGTAAAGCCCAGCTGTGAAATGGGATGAAAAAATCCAATGTAACACAAGCTCACATCTTGAATGGCTTACAGTTTATTCTGAAGATTTTTCTACTCTTTCAGCTCTCCATTACAAGTTGAAAAACAACAAATTCCATCAAGATTCCTTCTTTTTACAGTGTTCTGGTAGATGTTCACTGGGAAGAAAACTGCTAGATTAGCTTCCATTCTGTGCTCTTTTGCAAAATATTTAAGAGATGAGAACCTCTTACCAGTCTGAAACAGCTCTCTGTGGATAGTTGAAGTACAAATCTGTGCTTAATCTACCACTCATGTTCCCCCATAAGCTGAAATGAACTCCCAAATAAATAATGCAGGAATAATATGCTAGAATTTTTTTTTGTTAGTTTGTATCTCTATCCTGTGTACTACTATCTGCTGTGGCATATACTTGCTAAAGCCAATATGAAGATTAATATTTCTCAAAACAAGGCCCCAAACACTTGACCTGGAAATTTAAAATTATAATATGTAGCCACATTTGAAATGGTTACATTTTGCAAAATTCTAACTACTCCTTAAGAATGGGGATTTGAGGAATTTGGTAAGCTGTTTGGAAAATATTAAGCACTACAACAATATTAATCCTCTTCCAGAAGTCTTTCAGGTCACAGGCCTAAACAGAAAATGGAATTCTGGATCTGCTGCAGTTCCTTCTCTCTTCTCCTTTTTCTGTTTTTAGTAGGTACCCATTTAAAAATAATTGCAAACTTAAATCATAGTTGCATTACTTGCATTAGTCACAGGTCTTGTCATCACCCTAGTTTGCGGTATTAAAAACAAAACAGACTCAACTGTACAATATTTACCTTGTTTCTTAGCACTAATCTACTCACTACACAGAGCTCACACATAAAGGAGTACATTTAAACTCTACGTCCCTGAGGATTTGCATGCAAAGCAGCTATTCACATCTTCATAAAAAATTTTAAAAATTACCTTTTTCTGCAGTTGAAGAAATAGTAACTGGAAGAGAAAAAAAAAAAATTGTTAGGTAAATTTGTACAGAATTAAACGTTTGGCTAAAAGTGAGATATATGAGGTAGTTGACTTATTCCAAAGCATACTTCAGGTGTTAGCAGGGCCTCCCCACCCAACACTGGGGTAAAACAAGAGTCAGTGTTCCTCCTGCCAGCCCTCGCCCCTGCTTGGTGAGTTAGTGGAAGAGCTGAAGGGATGCAGCTCCCTGTGCTAACGAAGGGAGTGCACTCCACAGAAAATAATTAGACAGAATTTGTGCTTATTCCCCTTCCTACATGCACCTAACTAATTTTTCTGAGTCAACAGCTAGGCCAACAGGTGTACCACTGGAAAGCAGAAAATGAAATTAAAAGTTCCTATAGGAATCCCTGTGAAACTGTTACATGTAACCTACTTCACTCTCTTAATTTCTTCCCCCCCACTTCTCTCTTCCTGTCACATACTATTTTTTGCTTTTTTTCCCCCTGACCTGAATTCTTCAGTCATAGTTAAAATCTCTCCACCTCCTTATCTTCTACAGCCTCATCTCCTTTTATGCCAACAGCAAATTCCATTGTTCCAATCTACCTTGTATACCGCCTGGCTAGTACATCTTCCTGCCCTCAGGGTTCTCCAAAACCTTCACACTTAGTTTATCAGTTCAGGTATGATGCTGAACAGAGGGCTGCTGTACTTGTTGGTTGCTGTGTTCATATCGCTTCCCTTGCTGGATCTCTTCCTCAGACACTGAATTATGGAAACTCAGTGAGGAAAGGATCCTTCCTGACACCATCTTACACAGTAAATTTAAGCTTCTGGTCACCAGCATGAGCAAAATCTTAACAGGGCACACCGTGCCTCCTGCAGTTTGCCTCACTACACATTGCTTCCCCTCTCCCAGCTCTGACATTTCTGCTGTCATTAACCTGTGCAACTGTTCAAAAGAGGTTTTTCTATATGCACACTAGAGTCTTAAATCTGCAGGGCTTGAGTGTGCATTGCAGACTTCCTTCTGAAGGGCTGCTTTGTGACAGAGGTGGCATTTGTCACGTATCTGTAGATACCTACAGGAAAAGAGTCAGCAACTATATTATGCAACTGTGCCTCTTTTCATGGGCAACAAGAGGCATAATGAGATGATATCTCAATGTATAAATGACCCTTTTTTGTTCAGACATGTTTTCGGGTTTTTTCCTTCTTTCTTGCCACCCTCCCTTTCCATCAAATATCCGCCCTCTGTACACAGAAGCCTCTGCGAAGTAAATGGAAAAGGTTCTGGTTCCTTCCACCTAAAGAAGGAAGAAATTACCATTCGGAATAGAACAATGTTGGCTTCAAACTCAAGGAGGTCAATCCTAAAGAACAGCTTCATTTCACATTAGTTATGCATGCTTGCACATCCTGCTCCCGTGTTTCTGTCTGAAACTCCACTGCACGCTTCAGAAGTCAAATTATTTTTAAAGCAAATCCTGTGAGCATTTTTGCTTAAAATTTTACTAATGTGTTATTTCTCCAGTTAAAATGTTTTCAACAATGCAGGGAGAAGATAAAAATTATTTAAAAAGTGAAAAGTAAAATAAGCTTGCAGAATATGGTTGTTTGCTCAACTTAAAAAAATATTAAAAGTACTTCAGATTTAGCTTTGTCTTTCTCGTATCTTAAGTAAACACCTTTGCACACATTCATAAACATGTATTTCCTTGGACAAGAAATATAAAAAAGTTCTTAATTATCCTCTGTTGGGGGTGATAGAACATCGTTATCTATAAAACTTCAGGAAGTCATTTTTAAAGTAATTCTGGTTAAAGCACTCCTGAATTTGTAGCCTCATTTCTGCTCTCAGCACAAAACAAAACTGTGAGCCAAATCTGATGTTTGAAGACTCAAAATAATGAACAGGTTTTACAAGCAAAAACAAGACAAAAAAAAAAGGATAGTATTTTATCACATGTGAGACTTCATCAAAAAGATCCCTAAATAACCTTCAAAAAATTAATTAAAGCTTCACAGCACCAGGAAGATAAATTTCTCTTTCATACATAGGTCCCTTAGGTTAGAAAGCAGTTATTAGACTATGTAGAACAATTTTCATTTGAGAAACTCCTGCAGTTTGAGGTAAAAGCCAACATGGAAATACTTGTGACTTTCATCCTGTCTTAACATCCTCAAATGAAATAAAAGATGCCGTGTTCTCTTCTGTCTCAGAGCCTCATGCAAGTTAAATGTTTCTATTTCTATCCTTTTCACTGTTCTAATGCCCATTGTCAAGTACATTAAATGAACAGCAACCCTACTAGTCCAAATTCACTCAGCAGATGGCACATGAACAGTTTTACAGGATCTTTACGCTACAAAGTGAAGCCTTCCTTCACATAAGTTAATAGTCAATCTTGATGTAAAAAAGACTTTTAAGTATTTGCTAGGCCGGCCATCTAACAAGAAGCTTTGTACCATCAAGAAATCAATTCTAGCTTTTGAACTCTACTTCTGGGGAAAAAAACTCACAGAACATGACATTACCATTGTGGGCCCCATCCCTGGCCCGTAGTTACAAGTTTGCTCCCTATCGATTTTCTCCTCTACTGCTTCTGATGCTTAGATATTGCTGCCAGCTTCTGCTAAATTAGTACCATTTTCACTTCAAACATTTTTAAAACATGGTTTCTTGTTTGGGGCATGTGATGGGGGAAAAATCCCAAGGCAGCACTGCCTTTTTGCTTATTGATTTTTTTTTTAAACAAAATAAACACTGCTTATGATTTATATGTTAATCTCAGGATGCAACAGCACTATACGCTAGATAGATGCATCAGCAAAAGTTAGTGCCTTAAGCACTGCAATCAAACACAAACTGTCCATAATTCAGAAACATAAGTGGTGTAAAACAGCAGCTCTTTTGAGGATTTTAAAATATATTGCCATATCAGTCTATTGCTCAGCTACAAAAGGAAAAATATTCTTTGGATTGGTTTCTTAGTATTAAGTTTCTGGTTTTGTGAGAAGACTTATGAAGTTCTAGAAAGATATTGGTAGGAATGGATAAAACATGACTAAACAGTGAAAGCTGCAGTTTACTTCAATGCAAAGAGCTCAGAAGCAGGCACTTGCATGCTCAGGCACACAGAGTTTTCACTCTGGCCTCAGAATTTCAAAGGATTCAACCTCTCAGTGCTATAACACCAAGGGAGTCAAACAAAGTGAACAAGCCCTGTCTGTCTGACTGCAGTGCAGAGCTTTACCTCGGCTACCTCAGAGTTTCCAAAATCAGTCTAAGGAAGGAGTGCAGCAAACCTGCTTGTAAAGAGAGATAGACAGGCCTACACTGAAATTCGTGCTGCTGCAGCTTGCCCAGGGATGTACACGTGCAACACACCGTCAGCTAGTCCACTGAGCAGCTTACACACTGGACCTCCTAATGTTTTGGGGTCCCTGTAAGATGAAGCACATGACTCAAAGTATATGGGATCACTTTCTACAGAATACTACCTCCAAAATACACCATATAGCTAGGCTGGATTCAAATGTACTTTAAAACCCTGTCCACTTAGGGGACAAGCAGAAATTGCATGTTTGACTTCCACAGAGGAAAAAGTTGTCTTAGTTTTGATTTAGACACCACCCCTGGCAGCAACTACACTTTTTCCTTCATGACCCCAATTGTTGGTTACACTTTCCTAGATACTCTGCCTCACATTGTTGTATGTTATCTTTCATCTCACCTATGTCAAAAGAACGAAAGAGGCAGAAGCCTACAATTTATCACAGGAAACAATCCTGCAGACACAGGGACATCATTAGCTGTATGACAAATGAAACTGGAGGAAAATGTGATTTGTTGGAAGCATTCCTCTTGGAGTGTGAACTGATAGAAATGTCAGCTTCAGAGAGCTTTGGAGCATTTTTTAAGCTGCTTCAAGGAAACCTCTCAGAATATCTCATCTCTGAAAGAAAAACATGTTAGGGAGCTGGTTTGCTTTTAGTTTCAGGCTTATTTTCAGGGTTGCTATGAAGTGTTCAAGCATCTTCCAAGTCACTGCATCATAGGAAAAAACCAAATCTCTCTATTCTGACGCAAAGAGGTGCAATGACCTCCCAAGACCTTGCAAGAGGCATGCTAAAAGACAAGACATTTGCCTTCAAGCTTGGAATAAACTCCCCCCCATCACATCTTCTTACTCCCCTAAAAGGCATGTTCCAACCATAGCTAGATGTGCTTCTTGCAGAGGAAGAACTTCAACTCCAAGTAATATAGAAGTATAGCAAAGGACAAGAACTGATCTTGTTACTGAAGTGCTATGATTACTTCCCCATCCACGCCCACAATAGCTCTTAGCAGGAGTCATACTTCGGTTATTACAGTCTTTCCACAAATTTCAAAGTAACATTCACATTTTGGCTGACATTCCTCAAGGGTGGGAAGAAGGAGCGATAAATGTGCAATTGCATCCCTTCACCAGATGCACAGCCTTAACTTTTCTCAGCTTTTAAGGACAAGGTAAAAAAAACCCTAAACATACATACATATATATACATACATATGTATGTGTGTATATACACACATGCACATACGTATATTTCCAGAAGTTACCAGTACTGAAATTTAACAGAAACCACTCACAAGCACTACCCTGTCCGCAAAGGCAAGCACCACTGACATTATCTCACGTGTTCAATTTGTTCCGAAAATGGCATTTTATTGAAAGTGTAACTTAGATTTATGGTTACATAATTTCCAATTGCAAATGCAGACCTTAAGCATTCACTAGAAGCTGGTAGAAACACTATTTACTGATACAAGCAGGATACAATGGGTAAATTTCCTTGAGCAAATACTCATTTGGCTTCTGTCGCAGGGCAGCAACAGAACACGAAGACCTTAGCACTTCTCCACTGTTCTTTAAAAGCCTTAGTTCTGTGACCTTTCCACACTGAGCTATTTCTTATTTCCCAACTGGCAGGCACCCACTAGGTGCTCTCCTCCCTTAACAGCTGGGAGTTGTTTTAGACAAATGACTCAAGATGATGGAGTTGACAGAATCATGTAGCCAAAAGCCAACGCAGGAAGATGCTGCCAGGTCCCTGCTAAGAGGCTATGGGAGCCCAGGAATCACACACTCAATTACCACCATGAATGTCCTTTGCAGAAATTTGAGCCATATTCACTTAGAATTGTTTTATCTTCATATGGTGCTAGACTGATACATTTCAACTTCAGATATCCAGGAATAGGACACAGGTTTCTCCGCTCCCAGTGCGCTGCCAGGGCATTCAGAAAGCAACATTATATAGAATGGTGCTGCAGGAGAAGTGGCTCCACAGCCCTTTGTGCTGAGCCAGCATGAAGAGTCACACTGCCACACCATGTGCCTCAGCAGCAGCACTGTCTGGGGCTGGTCTGCAGCATGGCTGCACCATCAGCCAGGTCTAGCACAATGCTTGGTTCAGAGGTGTGACCTGTGGTGGACAACTCTTGCTGCAAGGGTGTATAAAGTTACCCCTCTTAACCCTCTATCCACTCCCCCCTGGCAGACAAACATAGCAAGAGCGAGCACTCGCCTTCATAGACACTTGGGGTCAAGTTTGAGCTACCACAGAAGGCAAGTTTGTGTGATCACAAACAGCAGGGCATTGCAGGGGTGAAGGGAAAATGGCAGTGAGTGGCCTCTCACTGTCCTGGGTCACGCACAGTCATGAGAGGGGAAAGAAATGCTGTAAGGGCTGCCAACGCCTTAAAGCACAAGAGCCAGAGCCCAAACTCCTCACACACCCTGTGCTCAGCGAGAGCACTCAAGAGAGTTGCCTTGTGATTTCAAGTGATCACAAGATGATGCCTTCCAGGCATACTGCAGGTAGTGTGTGTGTGTGAGAAATCTGGGGTGGGAGGAGAAAGGAGGAAGAAAATGCAGCCAGGGAAGAGACACTCTGGTACAGAGGGATGCTCTGTGTTTTATGACCACATTTCCTATGCTCATGATCGCCATGCCCATTGCTACAGGATTCAAAGAAGCATTATCACAGGGGCAGATAAAATGAATTAATATTTCAAATAAGGCAGTTCAAGCTGCACTGCAGAACGTTTCTGTTATTTGTTACCAGCCATCGTTATGATTTGTTTAATGGTTTAAACAAAATGAACATGATTCTTTCACTAGAACAAGTAATTTAGAGCAGCCAGAGGCTTGCTGCCCAGAAAATATTCTCTTATCACAATAATAAAGCAGCTTTTTATTTAGCCAAGGTCTTTTCAGCCTCAGTGCGGAGAGTATATGCATAAATACAAACAGTCTACAGCAGAAATTAGCATAAGCAATGCAAGATACTTCTTGGGTACTGAGTTACATTTAGCAATGAATTTAGCCATGACAACTGGGAAGATTTCTGCCATGTATTATGGGAACAGTGAATTCTGTGCTACCACTTCCCCAGCTACAAAGGCAGCTGACTTCTGGAACCCCCAAATCCTACAGATGGCTCTTTGCCTCTGCATCTACAAAATTTCTTGAAAGTTATACCAAAGGTCTCCTAATGGTCTTTTCAGCAAGGGTGCCTGCACTTTTAAAATTACTTCAAAGCCAAGAGTTACACCTGGTCAGCATGCACAAGGAAGTGTTGCCAGGTCTTAACCTCAGTCCCACACTTGCGTCCGCACCAACTATAGTGTATTAAGAGATGTATCAGCCCAAATAACTAAAGGCTTTTTCTACATATGAAGTTAGCATTCAGCTCCAGCAGTGTACCAGGTTTGCTGTCCCTGAAAAGCCCAATTCCCCAATAAGCACTACTCACTTTCAATTTACCATAATTGCTCAAAAACCCCCTAATGTAACTTGATTTTCTTCAGCTATTTAATCACTATTGACACTGCTCATTCTATTTGCATTTTGATTTATTTTAAACCCTAGCATTACTTCTACACACTTTCTTCATCTGGTTACTCATACTACTGGACTTAATTTAATTCTTTACCAAAAATTCTGCTTTATCATAACAGTAACAGCTTTATTGAGCAGTAGCATGGAAGTGCTGTGCATAAATTGCTTCCAATATTGCCTTTAAGCTATCAGACAGAGCCAAAAGAAAGCCTGGTTTCTTCTCAACAGACAAAGAGGGCTCTTACTTGCATCAGTCAGTGAGCTGTGCTCTCTCTGGCACATCAGAGAATAGGAAAAAACAGAATTGACAGAAAGGCATGGAAACTCAGAAGCATCTGAGTGGAACTAGCTAATGTCCACACCACTAATTAATTACATTTACATTTGAAGGAGAGGTATTTATCCTCAGGCTGGCTAGATCAAGCTCATAGTAACACTACACTTAAGTATCTGCCCATGTGAAAATGCTTTTTGTGTTAGGACTAACTCCAGTAGTTCTGTAGTTGACACTGCTAGGACACTTGCAAGAGATAGGAGTGACGAACAGGATAATCAGCTGGTGTTGACAAACTGCCAGTAGCATTATGCTGTACAGAGCTGTCTTACACACCCTGCACAAGATTAGGTGTTCTGCAGGTCATACCAGAAACTGTCAGTATATTTAAAGTAAAAACTAAAGCAAGCAAAAATCCCACCCAACCAACATATATTTTCATAATAGTATTTTTCAAGCAATTAACAATTTACCAATTCTTTTTGAAAAAAGAACACAAACTTGCAGTTTGTGACTGCCAGTCAATACCTGCCTTGAATATTAAAGGTCACTCAAAGCTGACTATCTTATGGCTCAGCACATTACTAGTAAATCCATTTATTTTTACACCAGACAGATGAAAATAAGCAACAGTCTTTATTTATCCATTCCACACAGCTGTGAGGTTATGATGGCAGGAGGGCAGAGGTGTCAGTTCCTGGAGAACAAATATTCCAGACACAGCTGCTGTGATGTGCAGACCTGAACCCTCACCCAGCAGTGAGAACAGTCAGCAGCCAGGAGGGACCTGCTTTGCTAATCAGGCACCTTCTTCATGTTTGGCTTCAGACTTTTCCAAAATCAGTTGTTTCCTTGCTTACTTACTGACCCAGCCTGCAACAAGTGTTTCCCCAAATGTCAGGATAAAATCTCCTTGCAAAACTCTATGGATAAAGATCTTCTTGTAAATCTCCTTACAAAGTATTAGGCACTCCGTTTTCTGAGAGGAGGATTTTGCCGTCACCAAGTTCACTGAGTAATGGAAGAAATCAAACTGCCCAACAAGCTGACCTCCTCCCATGCATTGTGTCAGTGGATTCCCTAAATGAAGTTTTAAGTTCGCAATGTTGGTCATGTTTGATTGGTATTTGCCACCTGAGGTTAAATATGGGACTACCTATGATAAAAGCTAATTTTCAGCCAGCAGCACATTGACAACAGAGCAGCCACTAGCTTAATTTACATGAATTCCTATCAAGATATTAATAAGCCAAACTCCTGGACACAGCCTTTTAAGGAAGTTTTGTACTTGAATAACATGTAATTTAAAAACAAGTATATTAGTTGTGGCAGACTAGTGATGGGGAACTCTGATCTTCAACACACTGGACTTGTAAATACTAATAAATATTTAGTATTTTATTTTTTTATTATAAAAAGATGTAGGGAATAAATAAAGGTTTAAAGACTTCTCATGGTGATTTAGTGAATCTGTTCATATATGGCTTATCAAGTTGGTTGATAACAAATGCTGCCATCTTTTGATGCTGGAGGCTTTGCTGCTTGTTCTTTTTGTAAAACAATATGTTATACATTAAACCTTACTTAGACTGTAACATCTTGAGACAAAGCTTGACTTTAAGTAAATCTACACCCTCTAGTTTCTTTGCAAAAAAGGAAGAAATAACAGCAACTCCCCAGGAATATAAAAAAAGATCCAGCTGCTGCAGAGAAAAAACACATAAAGTTGTGGATAGAGGACAAGACCAGAAGGACACAATTTTGTTGCACCAGGTCTCATTTAAGTACCAGACTACTTAGGAACATGAAAAAGTGACAGCACAAAGACTGTACGAGTCACTGCAAAGGGATTTTTGGATACTCCAGAACATCTAGACAATCTTAGTTCCACTCCAGAGTTAACAGAGAGGCAAGCATACAGAAGAGCAGAGCCTATCATCTATAGAGCTCTCATTCAGTAACTATTGCTTCCAGCAAATAAATAAAACCGAAAAAATCCTCAGAGCTCACCTGCCTGTTGGCAGTTCACCACATATTCTTGGAAAGCATTAACTGAGGACTCTGAGAAGGTCAACTGGAATGCTATAAATCCTAATGCAGTGTGTGCCAAGGGGAGAAACAGTTCTCCCTGCTGCTCCTCAGAGGTGCATTAGGGCTCCCAGGGCAAAGCACTGGATGTAACACAGCAGGGCTGGCACACTGCCTAACAAGAAAGAAGCAGGGCTTGATGCACGCATGACTCCTACTAAGACAATTAACTTCTGTCATCTTCCTAGGCGATCACATCCTGTAACACAGTTGCAAGAACATCCTTGGTTGCAGGTGAAGTACTCGAGTAGGGCACTCTGGTGGGAACTAATATTTGTGGTGTCCAAGAAACGACTGCTGCTGGTTTAACACTAAAGTCAGCAACCACAGTGAGTTGTAGGAAGTTACATCAGGAGAGTGATTGCTTCTAAACACCTACAACTAAGTATGAGTTGGCCCAAACCCTTGAACCTGTTGTCTCCTGAGAGGCTACACAGAAGCATCAATAGGGATGTGACCAGAAGGTGCATCTGCTGGCATAAAGACTCCGTGCAGCAAGAGGAGAGCAGTGTCACATGGTAGGAGACTATCACAAAACCAGCAAGCTGAGGCACGGAAGTGCAGCTCCTGAGGACCTGCGTGTGCCTAAAAGCTCTCCCAGACCATCATTTCTGCTCACAAACAAATTCCCATTTCCACTCTTAACTTGGCAATAGGGTTTCCTACGTGGTTCTGCAAGTGTGGGAAGTAGTGAGAAACATAAGATACTTACAAGTTTGAGGATGTTAACAGAAAAAAGCCACACAAAAAAGAAAAATAACTGAATCTAATACTCAATGGTCTTTAAGCTTTCCACTGTCAAAATTTATTATTGATCTAAATTATGAAGTTTTACAAAAGTTCAAGCCTACTCTCTGCATCACTTGCTGCTTTAGTTTTATGTCAGCAGTTATCTACCATGAAACACAGCCACGATGTCTTTGTATGCAATTACTAAGCTGAACTCAAGCTTTTTAAAAAATACAGTTATTTAAAACCCCCCAACATGAAACTTAAGGAGCAGCAGATAAAAATATACACACACAAAACATTCCCACAAAAACCCTATGCATACATTGCATGCTTTTTCATATACTGTAAAAAAAACCCACGTGAGTGTTAGTCACACAAGATTTTTCAAAACAGAACAGAAACCAAACTCTGCTCCAAGTTTTGGGCTCCTTTGCAATGTTCAGGGTAAATCTGCAGGTCACAAACCAACAGACACGAAAACCTTCAATCGCAGCACTGTGGAAGTATTCTTCCTTTCTCTCTTTTTTAAAATCCAAACTTGACAAAGCTAAAAGCAATGATTACTTGTCACAAAGAATGGTACAATAACAGGGGATGCATTCACACCCATGACAAGGCAGTAGATGAGGCACTTGACATAACTTTTAAGTCCACTACACACAACTGCAAACCAGCTTATACAATAACTATCTGTTCAGGTCTCCCCGAACAAATAATGTCTGTTTCTTTCAAGGTTACTTAAATTTAATCTAAACTTTGTTTCATTCTCTCTGCACTGGCAGCTTGCCTAATTCTAGATGAATTACTTCCAGCTCTAAAATTTTTTTGTCACAAAAAGGTTTAAAAAAAGAAAAAAAAACCAAACCCAAACAGCTTTCTCTGTGCTTAGCACTTCACCAAGAGTTGCATAAAAATCTCCCACACTGGAGACAAACACAGATTGAGAGGCACAAGTGAAGTACCACAAATAAAAGAATGCTGCTTTGAAACCCTCACTCGATCTCTCTGTAGATCGTATGATTAAAATGGTTCCATGCTTCACATTCAAGACAACGCTGCACCATCTATAGCACCAGAGAGACTGCTGCAGAAACTGCAAAGGCAAAGCATGTTGCTCTTGTCTTTGACAACCGCACAAGACAATTTTAAGAGTCAAAAGAAAAGATGAAAAAGGAACGGATGAGCCATTTGGTCTTTTGGAAAAAAAGGAAAAGCAGAGGCTTGAAATGCTGCAGAGGGGGAACTTGACTTCTAGTGCAGATAAGTGAAGACAGTCAAAGACTAGGTATTCCACTGAAGATTGTGGGGAGGAGGGAAAGCAGAAGAGTGGGAAAAATCTGGCTTGTTTGTTTCTTGATGCAGGAGAGGAGGAGTTAAGCACATCCCACAGAAAGCAGTTTACTGACAGCAGAAGGAGGTAATATTGGGTAAGTGGCTAAAAGAACAAAAGAATTTGTTACAATCTCATTATCCCTTTTATACCTGATTCACACCTTGGAGATTCAGCTCACACACAAAAAAAAAAGTAGTCTGTGCTTACTTCCCAAATGTTTCTACTAAATTTCATACATTCTAATGAGAAAAAAATGGATACTCATCCTATTGCAGGAAGATTATGCATCAGCCAGAAGAAGTTAATGACTGAGATCAAAACTCCATAAAAGCTGTTTCAGGAACCTACAGTTTGTAACACTTGTAAGGAAAGTACATGTTAAACCAGCATAAACTCTTACAGTTGTAGGAAACTGTTGGACAAACAGTGACGCACTGAATGGGTGCAAAATGAATGGCATGAACCCTCAGAATTTACAGGCACAACTTTAGGCATACAATTAGAATCTATCTTACTCCCATTTTCCATCACAGTCTCGAGTTCCAAGAGTAAAAGTAGGTCCAGTGCCATCCAAGTAGTTCAACTATCACAGGTATATGAGACCTCAGCTCTGACATCCATCATTTAACACTGTAAATTCTCTGATTATGAAAAGCATATTACATTAACTCATAAAAATACGAGCCAATAGAGAACAAAGTTTTAATTCTTGAAATTTCAACAGACAGAAAGTTTACTGTATGTAGAGGGTCAGTGACCTCAAGTAATGTCTACTGAAAATATACACTTGAAATTCTGGTCCTTTTATCCACAGTGTCTTGTAGGAAAAGAGAGACTCATAAGTGATGAAGTAACATAAAACCCCTGATTAAAAATGAAAGTGACATTTAGATCACTGCTCTAACTCTAGAGGCATACAGAAATCTCCTACTGCTGTTACCAGAGAAAAATTTGAGACAAGTTATTTTCCATAATATTAAATACTAATGCTACCCAAGCCCTTTCAAAGCAAGAAGAAAAGCTTTATAGTCCACATCTAAAAGGCAATCAGGAAGCACTGCGTCATGGCTACAAGAAAGTAAACCAACAGGAAGAGTTCCTGCTTTGGCTCTGACACTTACTCAGCTCCTTGCTTTCCCTAAGCCCCTTCTCTACCCTACTCCAAAACCATCCTGCCCACGGACCAGTTTCAGACAAGTGTTGAGGCTCAGTGTAGGTCTCACACAAGGTGACACCACTAAGTGTCATCAAAGCTGTCGGACAGTAGAAGAGACAAACCCACACTCCCTGTTAGCAGAGAGCTGCTCTGAGCTCAGGTGCTCATTTTCTGCCGAGTCCCCTGAGCAAGCCAAGCAACACCACACTGGTCACTGCACCTCACTTCTTTTTGACCAAATGGTAACTAGGGATCAAGGAAAGATGCCAACTACTGCAGAGCTGTCAGGAATGGTTTAGCAGATGCAGGGGCTGAGGTGGGCACTGCAGATAGAGGGCTGGGAGGGAGAAGAGGGATGGAGTCCTTCTGATGACAGAAGAAACAGCAGACACAAGACAACTCCTCAAGGAACCAGGCTGTTGCACTTGGAACAATTTTTTCATTAGAGGACTGCCAAGAGAGCAGATTGCATTTTCATATAAAAGGCACATGCCCACCTGTCCCTATAAACTAGTATGACCAATACAGTGCAAGGCCCCATAGAAGATAATATTTCTCCTCAAGCTGAGCACTTAGTTTTCCAATAATTTGTATTCAGTCTGAGAACCTCAACAGGAATTCTAATTATTTATAATATTAGAAAAGGTTCTCATTTAACATGATAATATGCATGCTTCTGCTGAGAGATTACAACAAAATTAAGTGTATGCAGAGTGGTTCCATTTCTCTATTTTTAAATTCACGAGAGGCATGTAAACATAGTTAACTGTAACTAATGATCTAACCTGTTTAATTTGCTTTCCTTTTCTTGATAGGTAACCCTCTTTTCCTACGGGAATGCTTTTTACATGTTTAATGTGCAAATGTTGTACCTCAGTGCTGATACTTCAGGTTTTTCTGTAGTTTGAAATCAGAACTGCTGTTGGTATCACCCTGCCATTGCTTGAGAGATATTGCATTAGCATTTTCAGTAGGGATTTCTTCTGGAGGAGGCAGATGGAATTACCTTCTCTCTGTTTATGCAACAGACTCTTCAGATGGGAGCATTACAACAGATCACCATGTGCTTCTCATAAGGGCTGTGCTTTGGGGAAATCAGAGCTAGCTCCCTACTGACAAGAGACATTGCAGTCTCCTGGAACAGCAAGGAGTATAATTTGTACTATTAATACGAAGTTATGCATTCTAAATTACAAACTGCTTTGTTTGCCAGGATTTTAGACACCCTAGACATTACACTGTATCAAAAAAAAGCAAACCTTCTGCAACTAGATGCTATGAAAAGAATACACAACTAGTTACTCCCATAGCTTTCAAAATCACAATCTTCCATACTTTGCAGAGCCTGAGGCATGAAAACACTCATACATTCACAAGCCTACTAAATATGTAAAACAAGTCATTATCCTTGAAACTCCTGGCCCAGGAGAAGAGTCAGGACTGTGATTTTCAGAAAATAGAGTTTTCAGTACAGAAGTAAAAAGCTAACCTGATCAGGATTTTCAGTTGTTTTTTTCTTTTTAATAACACCAGCCAATACACTTTAGTTAGGAGCTGGAGACAGCTCAAAGTTAACTTCCACCTTTTTTTCTCAGTGCAAGACTGCACTACCAAAGTCTACTAGTGTTTTAGCAAAAGTTTGTCTGTAAGAAACAAGCTGGCTTCACCCACCAACTCCGATTACGTGTGTCAAAACAGTGTCTTGTGACCACCCTCTGACCAGTCTGTATTACAGTCCATCACCTACAAAAATGTTTGGGATAGATAATAAGATACAAGTCAGCCATAAATGAAAGCGAACCACGAGAGAAGCGCTTCACTCTTTCCGAGCATCTGAGGGATGTGGTAAGCAAACACAATCAGTCCAATTCAGCAACAGCATAATATAGCCATTGTTTACAACAGCAATGTTAAAAGCAAAACATGTTTTGATAACACAAAGGAACACATGAAATGGTTCCAAACTAACAAAAAGCTATTTTACAACATCCTTTAGGTATTGCTAGGTGTGTTTTCTTGCAAACAGAGCTCCAGGCACGTTATGTGTGAAAAGAAGAAATAATCTAGTAAGAAAGTGTTCATTCAGATTTTTCTACTTCAAAGCACTTAAAAAAGCCCTCTGAATGAGACGTTGCCTTGAGTCTTTTGCAGTTCCTTCGGTTACACATGTTCATTGAATTTTTACACTCTGTTGACATTCCCTCAACTTACACACATTTGGCTGTTTTCACCATTCCAATTAGCTTAATAGCTAATTTACTTGATGGATCACAACTACACAGCAATAGTGGTCTAAACAAGCCAGTGTTCCACATCTTCAGAGAGACAGAAGGATGCTGGCAGTTCCCATGGGAGGAAAAACCATAGACAAACTCGTGAGTCTCCTTTCATCTTACCCACACCAGTCCTCCTCGGTGTTCACAGCCAGTATGTAATATAATTTAGGGTTATGGAAGAGACATAACCCAGTAAATACATACATGCAGTGAATTACAGAGTAAGCCTGAGTCCATCAGACACCAAAAGACATTGAGCAATAACTGCGCACCCCATCAGAGGAGGGTGGGGCAAAGAGCACAGAGAAGCAAAACTGAAAGGAAAAGGGTGAGGTGACGAAAGAAAAAACCCCAACTTTACCATCTTCTACGTTATTAGGAATACTTCATGATACTACATTAAGCCTGGATTCCCACTTGATCTACTAACTGAATATATGTTTAACCTTTAATAAATGACCAAGGATTACATGGAAAAAACCAAACCAGGAAGACGTAAAAATTGGGGAAATAAAGGCTTTCCCTTCTCCTGTTTCCTTGTCAGCATCACATCTTAACAGTAATCGAATTTTCAAGAATAACCTTTGAAAAAACACTGGTGTCTGTGGGGTTTTAATTTCTCTTTTACCCAGTATTTACTCAAAATTTTCTATTTTGTCTCCTTTTTTCTAAAGCTTCCCTTCCTCCACCTCTCTTTCCTTTACAAGGCACATATCAGCCTCTTACCAAAGCCATAAACCCTGCTTCTGCACCCGCCCCATGTGAACATCTGCAAAGGCCTCGTTCATTAGCCATGTGCTGGAGGCACATTCTTGCTCTTCTTCTTTGTAGTACACCGTGCAGTAGTTCCCAAAACAAATAGAACACAGGGAACACCGGCAGAAAGAAAGCATACCTGCCAAGACAAACAAAAAAATCCTGTATTTTGCTATAAATCCTCTCAGTCCTGGTTTGAACTCAACTGCAGAGTAAAAACACGCAAAGGAAAAAAACCCACAATGCAAAAAAGACCCAAACACAAAATCCTTTTCCTGTCCCTTGGTGAGATGACTTTTTCTCAAGACTGTAAACAAAATTCAACTAGTTAAAAATAAACAGACAACAAAAAACCCCAAACTCACAACAGAAAAAAACTCATAGACAAATAAAATCCTTGGGTCATCAAGTATGATTTAGGCAAGTAACAACTGAAAAATTCAGTGACAGCACAGAAGTCAGTAAGTACTTTACTTATTAAAAGACACCTTTTCTTAAAAGCCTGTATGTGCAGACATTAATCAAGCTGCTTGGAGAGGAAAAAGCGCCAGTCTTCTAGAAATCAGACTTAGAGATGCAAAAGTTCTTGCAGCAACAGAAGCCAACTCTCTGAATAATTTTCACACCAACGAGACCCTAATGGACTCAGAAGGGCTCTTTGCATATTCTCTCTGTCTACGATAGAGAAATCATTCACCAGCACCCAGTCCTGACCCACTCTGTGATCAAGACACACAGCTGGGACTCAGAGCTTGAGGCTCTGTTCCCAATTCAAGCAGAGACCACCTGTGCGACCCTAGGCAAGTCTCTTAATCCCTGGGTTTTTGTTCTTTACTTAGGAATAGCCCTAATCTGCCTTTTGTCATACTAATTAGACTGTAGTGGGTACAGAAAAACCTGTAAAATGTGAGTCTATAACCTCATACAGCCCCTTTCAGGACTACTGTTACAGATCCAGTAGACTGACTCAAATTTGTTTTCAAATGTTTACAGTTTTAAGCATGATTTCCCAGAAAACTTATTTATTCACAAAGACAACTGAACAATAGTAATTTGGCAAGTTTGGATACACTGACATATTTGCAACAATTTCATGTCAATATTTCACATAGTACCTCAACAAGCATTATTTTACAGCTGTCTCTACTACTTAAAGTTCAAATAACATTTTTGCCAGTGGTTCATGTTCCAGTCCAGATCTCTAAATACAAAAGGCTGTGAAATAACATCAGCATACAGAAGAGTTATCCAAAATACTAAGTCATCACAGAAAAAACCGAACTGATTATTTCTAATGGAAGGCTGTCTATACCACTTTACCCAGATATAAAGTACATGCAAACTATTTTTTTTTTTCTCTAGCTAGGGATATCAAAGCATGTAGTTTACACAAATAACAAGTAGTACCAGGACCTACAGATACTAGACAGATCTATTTGTAGCTTAAAATAGCTCTTCGTACTTTTGAGGTTCTTCTTCATTTCAGTTTCCTCACTTAAACACACCAAATGCTCAGTAACCCGTTCCATAGTTTTCCTATGCTGCTTCCAAGTTTCAGCAAGTCTGATGAATACTGCACATCACAGCTCCCCTCCATTTACCCTGCCCAGAGAAAGCCAACATCCTTCTGAACTGAACTTTCCTCCTGCAGACAGTAGAGGGTAAATATCACCCTGACCGACATCGGCTGCAAGTCAGATTTATATAAAGACGAGCCCTCGTCCAGAAAGCCTGGATACGGCCTGACAAAACCCTGTAAGCCCTAAATCCTTTCCCCAGCCCACTTAAGTTGGATGTTTCCAGCCTCATAACGCTTCAATAGCACCGGGCTTCTTAATTAAAAGGAGGGAGGGGACCCTCCTACACACCCATAAGGAGTTATTTGATACATCAGATGGATGAACAACAGTAAAATAGAGGGGAAACTCCTCCCGGGGAGACACGAGGGACTGAGCCCTCGAGAAGTCCCTGTCCCCTGACGGAACACCCCGGACCCCCTGCCTGGGCCTCCTCCTCTACCCCGAACCCGTTCCCCGCATCTCCACAGGCAGCCCCGGGCCGGGACCCCGCCGCCATGAGGCGCCTGAGGGCGGGAGGACAACAGGTAAACCCGGCCCGGAGGGGGAGAGGGAGCGCCCGAGGCAGGGTCTCCTCCCGCCGCCTGAGCGAAAGCCTGAGGCGGGCGTAGGGAGAAGCGAGCCCGCCGGGGCGCAGGGGAGGAGGCGGCCGGCGGAGGGGCCTGCCCTCCCGGCCGGCAGCTCCCGGCGCCCGCCACCCTCCCGGTCCACTCACACACACACAGCTCCACCACGTAGGCGTAGTAGGACCAGGCCACGACCAGGGCGATGAAGGCCACGGGCACCCAGGCCAGCACCTTCTGGCAGCACTTGAGGACGTGGGACGGCGCCATCTTCCCTGCCGGGCACCGCGGCAGCGCCGGCGCTGCGACGGGCGGCGGCGGCTGCAGCTCCGACCGCCGTTGCGGAGCCGGCCCCGGGCGGGCCCTGGGCGGGCCGCAGTGGGCGGGAGAGGGGCGGCCCTAGTGCCCGCCACCGCCTTCTTCTCAGGGTGCCGGAACGCCTCACCGGATCACAGAACGGTTAGGGACCGAAGGGACCTCTGGAAATCGTGGGTCCAACCCCCCTTGCCAAAGCACCTTGTCTTTGGTGACACAAGAACGCATCCAGGTGGGTTTTGAACTCTCTAGAGAGGGAGGCTCCACGACCTGCCTGGGCAGCCTGTGCCAGTGCTCTGCCACCCTCCAGGGAAAGAAGTTCTTCCTCATGTTGAGGTGAAACTTCTTGTGTTTTAGTTTATGGCCATTGCTCGTTGTCCTGTCATTGGGCATCACCGAAAAGAGCCTGGCACCATCCCCTTGTCACCCGCCTTGGAGATATTTATATGCATGGACGAGATCCCACTCAGTCTTCCCTTCTCTAGGCTAAACAGGCCCAGCTCTCGGAATTTCTCCTCATAAGAGAGATGCTCCAGATCTTTCATCATCCTTGTGGCCCTCCACTGGACCCTCTCCAGTAGCAACTTGTCTTTCTTGTACGGAGGAGCCCAGAACGGGACACAGCACTCCAGATGTGGCCTCAGCGGGGCTGAGTAGTGGGGGAGGATCTCCTCCCTCGAACTGCTGGCCACTCTTCCCCATGCATCCTCCGCCCTCCGCCTCCCCCTGTTCGCACCGGCGGGGCCGTCTCGGGGGGGGATCCTCCTCCAGCCATAAAAACTGGTCTTAAACCTCCAGGTTTTGCTCTTTTCCGCAGTCCTGGCCGGGCGGGTCCGTGTCGGGAAGGAGGGCGGTGGGACAGCTCCGGGCAGTCGTCCCCGGGCGCCGCCGGGCTGCTGCCTCCCCCTGCTCGCCGAGCACTTTCCACCGCTCAAACAGCCTGTTGGGTGCCGCAGAGGGAATTTATGAATGACTTACTGCTATTTGTTTTATCGGCTGTTTCCTGAACGGCGGTGAGCGCCTGACAGCTGCGGGCACGCCGCGACCTCGGGCGGGCACGGCCGCAGGCGTTGCCTCGCGGGGCTCAGCCTCTGGAGCGCCTGAAATCTCTAGCCTTACTCTGGCATTGCTGTGGGTGGGATCCCGGGGTCGGAACGGCCCGCGCCATGACAAAAATCGGCATCTCCCCGCCGAGCCAGAGGCTGCTCGCGCCGGCTGCGCGTCCCCGGCCCCAGGCGGCTCCCGCGGCGCTCCGGCGCCACCTGGCGGCGGCGGGAGGGGCCGTCCGAGCCGAGCCGGGGCTGCCTCGCCCCGAGGGAAACGGACAGCATCCACTGGGAATGGACAGCATCCATTGCGAACGGACAGCATCCATTGGGAACGGACAGCATCCGCAGGGTACAGACAGCATCCACAGGGTACAGACAGCATCCGCAGGGTACAGACAGCAGCCATAGGGTATAGACAGCATCCCATCCACAGGGTACAGACAGCATCCACAGGGCAAGGGGTGAGGCTGGAACAGCTCAGAGGGCTGCCCTGAAACAGGAACACAACAGGACAGGGAGGCTGGTCCCGTAGTCCCTGTGAGCCCCTGGAGCTGGTGCGGTGGGCAGCAGCAGTGACATTGCCTTGGCAGGACAGGGGCAGTTGCTATGGCCTTGCCTGTTCACAGAATCACAGAATCATCGAGGTTGGAAGAGACCTTCAACATAGCAACTGTCAACCCAGCACCACCATAATCACCCCTAAACCATATCTCCAAGTGTCACATCCAGACTCCCCTTGAACACTTCCAAAGACAGTGACCCCACCAACTCCCTGGGCAACTTATTCCAGTGCCTGACTACTGTTTGTACTCTTTGAGTGAAAAGAATTTTTGTTCTAATACATAATCTGAACCTTCCCTGATGCAACTTAAGGCCATTTCCTCTCATCCTCACTTGCTGGTGAGATGACATAACAAATACTAAGAAGAGTGATCAGAAATTCAGAAGCCTGTGAGCCTTTTACAGCCCCATCCCTGGAAGAGTTCAAGGCCAGACTGGATGGGGCCATGAGCAACCTGATCTAGTGGAAGGTGTCTCTGCCCATGGCAGAGGGGTTGAAATAAAATGATCTTTAAGGTTCCTTCCAACCCAAACCATTCTGTGATCCTCTGATTCTCTGAACAGCTGACAGGGCAGGGACACCCCGGCCAAATGCCCAAGACACAGCCTCTGTACGTGTGGGAATGTGTGTGTGTTCATCTGGGTATCAGAGCAGAGGAATGAAGCGGCGACCTCTGGCCCTGATGTACAGAATATAACTATGGAGCAGGGAGATGTGCCCAGGGATCACGGAAAGATGAAGATCAGTCTGGGATCAACTCTGTGTATGGGCATGCTCGTGCATGCTGTATATGGGAGCAGGATCAGGACAGTATGGGATTGCAAGATTGTATGCAGTAGTGCAAAGGCTGTAAAAGAAAGGGATTGCAGGAGAGGGAGAGCTGGTGTAAGAACTTGGTGTGGCCCATTCCTAATGGAGAGCTGTAAGGCAAGGGAGGAGTGAGTGGTTACATGGACGGCATCTTGGTAATGGGGTCTAGTCACTCTTGGGAAGTACTGACAAGGATGGAGCAGTTTGGATTTAATGTGAACTAGGACAGCCTTGATCTGATGTGCTGGTTAGCACATCAGGGATCTAGTTAAAGTATTCCAGTTCCTCTAACCTTCATTAATTGTGGCACGTGGGGACATGCTCAAATGGTGAAGATGGCAGTGCTGGGTTAGCAGTTGGACTTGATAAACTTAGAGCTCGTTTCCAACCTTAATGATTCCGTGATTCTGTTTCTTAAGGGTGTCAAAACATGCCACAGCTCCTGGCCTCAAGATCTCGTGGGACTGTGAGCACTTAGCCTCAAGACAATGGGAAAGGATTTAAACGCTTGGTGTCGAAATAGTATTTGTTAATAATGCTTTTAGAAGTACCTGATTTTGCCTTAGTTTGATACTTGTACATGCTTTTAATCATTTAATCACTGTGTTAGTTTCTTTGTAGTGTATTCAGTGAAGAGATATTGTACTCCCAAGCTTTTAGGAATCTGAAGAGAAGGCACCTGGACCTGGGAAGCAAAGTTACAAACAACTTTTACCAAGCATGTGCTGTGTGTAGCTGGCTGTTACTGTGCACTGACCCTCCTCTTGGCCGTGCTTCCACCAACTTTCCTGACAAAATCCCATGATCCTTCACAATAAGCACAATTCCTAACACGGAGCACAGCCATGAATAAAAAGGCTTAGCCAGCAAACAGTTTATTATGGTAGGGAAGATGTGAGGGGATCCAACACGGTGCTCCCTATCCCAGTCTTCTTTGCTGATGCTAACTCCAGTTTTACCTGCAGAGATATCGGTGGAGCCATATCCCCCCTTTCAGCATGTCCAGACTGAGCTGCAGGAACAGCCACCATGTGTGATTTGGATGGAGTGTGACGCTGGCAAAGCTGGAAGCTGTGACATGGCCAGTATTTCAGTTCTGGGTCAGACAGAGGCCTTGGGTAGGATGGAAAGCCAGTGGCTGCAGCATAAACCTGGGACAGGACAAACTATTTTTGACCAGCTACTATCCAGCAACATTTCCGTGCAGTGTTTCCATAATGACAGGAACTGAAGTGAAACTGAATTAAATAAGGACAACACCAAGGTTGTGAGGTGGCAGAGAGGGACTCTTTATGCCCAGACAGTGCCCCCCACTGAGGAGTTTTGCTGCACGAGAAGCCCCTTGACACAGCTGGCAGGAACTATCATCTTTCATTTCTGAAAGCCACCTGCAATGTCTCTACAAGGACCTCTTGAGAAGAAATCAGCTCCTTGAATAGAAGCCAAGCAGGATGGAAGGAAGCTCTGCTAGGAATCATCGAGCACCTGTTTGGCTTCAAATGGCTGCAGTGCAGTTTGTGCAAACTTTGCTGCCTCATTTATGAGGAGGGACAAGTGATGACACTTGGAGCAGACTCTGGGAAGATGAAGAGCAACTCAGAACACCATGTTGTGGGAATAGCTGCTCACCACACTCTCACTGGATCCCATGACCATCAAATACTGAAAAAAAAAAGGCATCTCTTGTCCATTTTCACATCACACCTCCATTTCTGGCTGCCCACCTGCTTTAGCCACATTAAAAAGTGTGTAAAAGAAGTTAAACATTTCCCTTTGCAGCCTCAGCACCAGTTAGGGTCTGTTGCAGTCTTTCAGATGTTTGTTGGTCCTAGAGCAAGGTACTGCAAATGCTCCAGTTACTCAGAATTTCTCTCTTTACTATTTAGACCTTATAATCTACAACAATTTCATCTCCATTTTGCTTCTGTATTTTTTCCCACTCAAAGTAGCTAATCTTAAATTCCAGGAACATGCAATCCCCAGGCAGAAGCAACCCAACCTCTTAGATGGAGACTAATGCAAAATCATAATTTGTCTCATTTATTCCTTGTAATATGAGACAAATAAATTTATTGGAGGCTCTGCATTTCTGATGTACACATAAAACCAACTGAGACTATATAAAGTATTTGCTCTTCACATTCCAGTAAGACACATGTACTCTTGTACACATGAACTACAAGTGATTAGTTGCCCTTGTTTCCATTGGATCAAATTTATAAATTGTGAGGACACATTTTTGGTCAAATAGCATTTAAAAAACTAATTTCAGCCATATTGATTTAGTCCTTGCTTACCAAGCATCCTTTTGTTCAGTGATATCCACGTTTCCTAAATTTTTCATTTATTCTAATAGCATTTTGTTTCTTCTAGTAGCATTGTTTCTTTTAACTTTTGGACTTATAATTTGTGTCCTTTTCTCAAGACTAGTGGCAAAGCATCACATTGTGGTATCCTTCCTTCTCAACAGCGAATGTAATAGTCCACCCTGTGACTCATCTGCCATTGCTCTAGGAATTACCTTCTGTGCATTTTTTAAGAGATGTACACAATGTTTTCAGTAATGTTTGCTCATTCCAATAGCATCAATTTCAAAGTAGATTAAAACACAGTAAGAGGCCAGATAATTTAAAAAAAAAATCTGTATCCTGAGAAAAGATGAGGATTTTAAAACACTTTATTGGCAAGTCTTAAACTAAAACAATTGGTTTTCTTGGGGGTGATTTAGAGCTACCAGTTGCTCCATAGGCTAATATTAAAACTGACAAATTTCCCCTAATGCAGTGGACCTGAGGCACAGCGTTGTGGTAGAACACCTCCGTAATACATCCTTTCTCCAGGGAAGTGCTTGTGGCATTCACAAAGTACAGGTTTAGTCCAGCAAGGCTCATCTTCTGTGCTCCCTTTGCAGTCCATGGAGAAAGGCCAGGCCTCCAAGGCTGCTTCAGAGCAGCGAGCTTGCATCTGAAATCCCATGAGAAAAACTCCCACACATTCACACATTCCTCTGAATTACCTATGGAATATCCCTTCTCCCAGTTTTTCAAACCTGTGTGTCTGAAACCTGGCCAACTTAAACCAAATCCTGAACAGTGTTCTGCAAGGTGGTGTGTCCATCCTCCCACAGCCTGTTGCCTCCCATGTTACTTACACCACTCGGTCAGCCTGGAAAGGCATGCCACCCTTCTGGCAGAGGCAGAAGAGAATCAGAGAATAATTTAAACAAGACTTCCAAGATCATCAAGTCCAACCACTAATTAACCCAGCACTGCCATGTCTACCACCACTAAACCATGTCCCCAAGTACCACATCTACACATCTTTTCAACACCTCCAGGGATGGTGACACAACTGCCTCCCTGGGCAGCCTATTCCAGGGCTTGACAACCCTTTAAGTGAAGTATTTTCCCCTAGTATCCAATCTAAACTCACACTGGGCACATAGGTGAGGAAAAACATGGCCTTTTGCTTCTCAGGGCATGAGGTGTTGTGTCTAAGCCCATGCAGGTGGGTGCACTGCTGAGCAGGCTCCCTGCGGACGCCAGTGCGCAGGAGCAGCAGCCGGGCTGCGAGGACAGCAAGCAGAGCTCTGTGCTAGGGCACTCCAGTTAGTGAACTGGAAACATTAACTAAGCCAATACCAGCCTAATGGGAAATCTGTCTCCACATATGTTGCACAATTTTTTAAAAATTACTGAACCAACTAGGAATTGTTTAATCAACAAAGCCAACAGGAAACATTCAAATATCATGCGTGTGAAGAGACATGCACTTGTTTGCTGATTAATTTTGTGCATGCTGAAGTCTCTCAGGCTTTCTGTCCTGCAAAGGGCTTTCGGCTTCTTGTTGGGTGATGTCTTCAGTTTCTGTAGAAGGAGCTTCTGTGGCCAGCTGGGCACTAAAGTGTGTGTCTGTATCTGCCAGGTTCACCTTCATGCTTCCCTTGTGACCAACTGCATTGCAGGAGCTGTTGCTGGGTCAACTTGGATCTCACTAATAATGACCACAACATCGTTTGGGCACGTATTTTCTGTTTAGAATGACTGAAGATTTTTTTCAGCACAGGAGCAGTTTCCTGACCCAGCTGTGACTATTTTATAGGAAAAATTAAAACTGAAGGTATGACACGTGCTTACCCTCTCCTGTGAGAACTCCAGCATGAGAAGAAAACCGTATTTTTAAATTTTGATGTACACTTACTGATCCATTTCTATGTTTTAGTCAAAGTATGGTCAATATACCTGAATTTTACACTTCCTCTAAGCAACAGGGTTGTTCCCATTTTTGCCCTTTATTCGGCAGTGATCCTTTTTTTTGTTCTATGTACTGGACATGTGAAGTGCCATGAAACCACAGCCCATGGCCTGGCTTGTTTGTCTGCTGTGCAGAATATGTACTACTTGTTGTTGCCTGTTTTGTTGAAACCTGCCAACCTGACTTGAACCCAGAGGGACTTTTGCTTTTAGAAAGAGGCTTGTACAAACGGAGACACCAGAATTAATTTCTAGAAAGAACCAGTGAGTTTCTGTTACTTCTAGTATGTCACACTGCATTTTTGCCTTTGCTTCCTTTGGAAAGGAAGAATAAACGGTTCTTAAACATTATCTTCAAGTACATAAACAAAGAAATGTAAAAAGTGTTATTATAGTACATACAATACAACATTTTGTATTATAGTACAACAAATACAACTCTATAAAGGAGTTATATGCTGTAAGTGACTGCACTTGCTCTTGTGTATCCTTTTGATATATGTTATATCAATTTTTGAGACTTCTGCAATGTGTTCATCTTTATTCCACATAACATTCAGATGCAATGTGATAGATTTAAAAAAAGTCAATTTTATTTAGCTTTTCTGTATTTTTCTGTTCAGAGAAAGAGTTCCTAATGTTAAACAATTGATATGTTTCGATTGGCAGCTGGCATGAGCCTTAAACTCAATTGTGTTGAGTAATGCTGACAGACAGGCTGCAAATACCATACAGTGACTAGAAGGAACTAAAACATCGAACGCTACAACTATGATGAATTTCTTAAAAACCAGCGTTTATCTAAATACATAAACATCTCTTTCAGCCTAAGATATTAAGAATGAGAAATTATTTTATGACTGTTTTATAAAGCATTTTAGTTGACAAATAACAATAAACTACAAATTAAACACAGAGTCTGATTCTTCAAGCCTGATGGACAAGTCATCCCTGACCTTTAAAGGAGTTCCTTCCTGGCTGCACTTTCAGGATAACTTCTGAAAATGATTAATAACTATTTTAACTCCCAATCAATACTTTTTTTTTACTAGAGACATAAAATTCTTATAAAACCCAAGCACGTATCTTTGCTTTTCCTCTGAACTTGGCAGCAAAGCTTTCGCTGAAAAATAAAACTTGAAATCCCTGAAAGCAGATACCACTGATTGCACAAACCCAGACAGAAATGAGCACTGAGGAATTAAACTTCTAGATACACTAAAGCTAAATGAGTTGATTTTTCCAAAAGAAAACCAAACAGCTTATAAGAAGGAAGTAATTAGTAAACAAAAGAAACCACAAAAGCGATAAAAAACATCATAAACCTCACAAAGGTTTTATCGCACAAAAGCGATAAAAAACATCATAAGCTTCACACAGAATAAAATGTTAGGGAATAATCTCCATTCCAAAGTAAAAGAATTTGCCAAAATATTAACAGCAATGAATAAAAGGCAGCCTTGCATTAAAGCCAGAGCTGGCACAAAGCACACTTTGGGTGAATGCACACACACTTTTGTGCCACAGTTCTTCTTCAATAGTGTCATTTTTCTGATAATTTGGTGAAGTGCAGCTGGCTGTGGTACTGTAGTGCCAGTCCCACTGCCCCACCTTTGCTCCTACCACCAGAAGCAACAAGCAATTTCCAAACACACAAAGTAAACCAGCCACCTGGTATCCTGCTGCCCACAGAGCACTGCACGAGTTCAGTTTGAGGAGAGGAGGCAGAGGCATTTACTGCATTTGGATTCTTTCCACATGGTTAATTTCATTTGGATCGTTTCCTGGGGAAAAAGGGATCCTTGATGGTCACTGGTGCCTGATCTTCCAGACAGTCTCAGGACACCCCCACAGGCACGGTCTTGTTCTGGATGCATGTCCATGACAGGACTACAAGCATTTTCTCTTTAACACTTTAGATTAAAGCTCCAGGCTGAGGCCATGGAGGGAAGAGTTGCTTTGCTGGCCTCTCGCTCTATTCCCTAGGAGAGATCACCGTGCCAAGGCTTGGGCAGTAAGGATCTGTCCTCAGCACAAATCTGCCTGACAGCTACTGACAAATCAAACACATTCTCAGCAATCTCAGTATTCCTTAGGCAGGACCTTCAGGGTTTCCCAATGCATTCTCTCCTGTCCCTGCAGCAAGTGAGAGCTGCCCTGATGTCCTACCTATCATGGAAATCTCCCCTCTTCTCACACAACCCAAAGAAATGACAACCAAGCACCGCATGTTGAGCTTATTTACAACTTTAAGAAAAACATAGCTGGTGTCATGCAAAAAAGGGATGGATATTTCCTCACTGAGTGGTGAGATTTCTTGGTTATTTTTCTTGAGACATTTTGAGTCTATTATCTCTGTTATCACTAACCTGTCCTGAAAGGTTAAGCTTTCACCCCAGCCCAGACAAGTCAGACAACTGAGAGGGGGAAAGAGGAAGAACCTTGACAGCTTTACAGATAAGTCTATCTCCTATATATCGTGGCCAACCAGGAAGAGTGATCTGGACCTGTGACTATTGGCTCCTGGGATTGTAAGAAAGACAAAACATGTAACGTGCACACCTGTGTACACAGAGAACCTTATGTTACTGCTAAAAAATGTTCATCTGTAATTTCAAGTGTTAGTCTTGATTTGTTCCTCCTTTTAGTGTTTAAGATCTTGGGTCTAACTTTGCATTCAGAGTAATAAATATTTGTATTTGGTTTTTTATTGGACATATTACTTAAACAATTGCTTATTACAACCTTGAATTCCTGAGATACTTCAGCTTTCCCTGTCACAACCTTTAGTAAGATAAAACAACTACTTGTTATGCATTCATCTTCTGCAATACAATTAAAGCAAAATAGTCATGAGTCAAATCATAGCTACCACTGTGTTTGATAGAATGAAGATTTTTTCTTCATTTATACTATGTGGAAGAGATCTGAGACACTCAATGCACACTCACTGATCAATGTACAACTTTTAAAGCCTGCATCAAGCCTATCAGTCTTGTATTTCCAGTTTAATATTAACACCATGAAGGCAGACAAACAGACATCCACACAGGAACTGGTGTAATCAAGCACCAGGAACCAGCACATGAGCAAATCGCTGTAACGAGGTGTGAATTTTCCTTTTTGATTTAGGATAACTTGATTTAAAATGTGTTGTGCAAGTGATTTTGCCTTGTGGACCTCTGCCCTTACTGGAGAAGGAGAGCTGCTGTGTTAGTGGCTAACTGAAATGACGTCCACCCCTTCAACAGGAGAGGATACTGCTGTGACGTTCCTGCCTGGGGGCGTTAGTAAATCCTGTGTGTCCTGTGTCCTACAGTGCAGGGTCAGACTCCACAGAGCAGTAAACAACACGATTCCCCAGAACAAGAGTACTTCTGTATGGAGGTCAAAAGTGATACCACTTCTGTAAACCAAACTGATTGCACTGGAACAATTATAAAATTATTGCATTAGAGTCTGGGTTAATTAAACTTTAGCTAAGAAAAAGAGCATTTTTGATTCCGTTTTTATGTAAACAGGACAGACAAACTCCACTAAAGAAAAACCACTTAAAGCAAAAGAAAAATGGACTGCTTTAAAAAGGACTTTTCCCAGTTTGCTTCCATAGTTCTTTGGCTCCTTTAATGCTTTCTTTTTTCACACACTTCCAGAAACCTTGAATGCCTTGCTGCTGCGGTACCTGTTAATAAAGTTAAAGTGTGTTTAGCATATATGCAAAAAAGACTCCTATTCCCAGACTGTGTAAATACAACATATAATGTTGTGCTGCTGCTTCCATAGTTCGCATGTGTAATAACAAGTTCTTAGTGTCAGCACTCCTCCCAGTGTGTAATATGTAGTAAGGACTATCCAGTTTAAAATACATATCTTTTTCTATTCATTAACTCTACCTGTGTTTCTACAAGCATTTACAAGATACTTGTAGCAATCACTGTGGTATTGCTACCATAAATCAAAAATTGTGGTATTTACAAACAATTATGCCAGCTTGTTACCCTCAAACCTCGATGGATCCGGTTCCTCAGGACGCCAAGAAACTCGCTGTGGCTGAGGCAGTCATCTCCATCTAGATCAAAAATCTTGAAGATGGTATCCAAAACATTATCTGACAGATCCTGTCCTGTTGCCACCTTCACTGCTCTCTTGAACTCAGCTAATAAAGACATAATATTACATCACAGGTGACTGAACTTGCAAAGAAAATGGAAAGCACATAAATAGCAGGATTCTGTCCAATTTACAATGTCTCATAGGTGTCCTAACTGGAGAATTTGGGATGTGTAAACTAGTAAACTATTAGGAGGTCTCAGTTCACGTGTTCTTGACCTTGCTTCTTCTTTTGTAACACTATCTTTATTAATTTTATTAATTTCATTATAAGCCTTTGCAATGCACTACTTCTCAAGCAACAGCATGAGTGATAATTTTTGCTAGAAATAGCTGAAAACTTACATACTTTTGGCTGCTACCTGTTCATAGGAATGGTATTTGCCTCACTATGCTCTCATAAAAAAACCATACCATTTTATCTCAAGCCAGTTTCATGACAATTCATTCTGCAAGAAAACTCTTCTCGGAGAACAGTGTGTTATGATATGCTCCACCTCAACTAACAATCTCCTCAGCAACTCTGCAGAAACACAGACCATCAAATGGTCAAAGCACTGCTTACAGCACATGGCTTTATATACCTGCAGTTCTGGTTTCGACAGAAGTTGGCTACCTCCTCTTAAATGATGTTGAAGAGTTAATGAGGATTTGTGGCAGAAAAAGCAGCCATACCTCTCTGGAGATGTATTTTCATCTTCAGCTTTTTTTTCTTCTCTCTTTACACCACCATGTGCACTACAAAAATAACTGCTATCCTCACTTTTGGTCCTGTGGTGCACAGAATTTGGAATTTTGACTCAAGGAAGATGAGGAAGTGTGTGAGGCTGCTACGAAACAGCAGCTCATAAGAGTGAAAGGATTATTGTTTATTATAGCAAGCACAATTGCAACACATGAATTGGATGCATGTTTGAAGGCATCACGGAAAGTGTGAATTACAAAAAGGAACTGGAGGTTATTGAGGTATAGAAGTATTACAGATTATTACAGCAAGTGTCCAATGAAGTCATAAACGCAGTATTAACATGGTTCTGCTTTCATAAACAAGGGCTGTTTCTAAATAACGCTACAAATATGATTAGTGGGAATGGCATTCCTGACATAGCTCTCATCTTTGTCTCTTTCAACAATTCCTGTATAAATGTAGTTGATTATTTCACAGTTGGTTTAAATAGAATTAAGTTGAAAATCCTTCTGTAAAAGGATATGCCACAACTTGAAAAAGACATAAAATATGGGGTGCTTATAGTAGTCTTAATTTTGTCTTTGAAAAGATGTTAACTGTTTCAGCTCTTGAAGCTGAATTTAAATCCAGACATGGCACTGTAGTTTGTTTTTGAATATAACATGAAAAAAAGGAGAAAGATCTTCTACAACAGCGGGGCATGACGATCTTCAACGCAAGAAGGGCCACCGTATCAGAGAGAAAAGATGAGTTGTGAACTTGGAAGAAAAAGAAGTCTATAATAAAAGGAAGGACTAAAAGACTTATTTTTAGATAAAAAGTCTTATTTTTAGATAAAAGTTCATGTGTGTGAATACACACACATACACACATGCGAACAGCAAGACGAAGAACTCAGCCAGATTCAGGAGAGGATGAGACATGTAGACATGTAACATCTGTGAGTTACAAAAGCCACAAGTTGTAAGCCCCTCAGTTTTCTTTGGTTCAAATCCCATCCAAACATTTCTCTTTCAAGAATATGTATTTCTCTTTCTGTCTTCTCACATCTCTCATCTTTTTTCACGTGAGCCCATCAAATATTAATTTCAATGGATGTTAATACCTCCTCATATTTCCTTAGGAACTTCTTAAGTTGCTACTTTGAAATAACTTATGAGAGTTGTCCTTCAAGTGCAACAACTAAGTAACAACCTCAGGATTAGAACAAAAAGCGTTTGTAGGTCCATAAAACTTTTGTTGCATTGCTCCTGTTTCTCCTATGTGGGAAGGAAGCAACTCCCCTCCAAATCTTTATTTTAAATTCCACTTTACGACATTGTTTCTTTTTGATAGACATAATTGCATAACATTACATAAGCACATGGAGAAAGCAATATGGGAAAAATAAGAGATTTCTACCATTTAGTTTCTTCAGGAAACTAGTTTCACTATAAGGGAAAAGCTTTGTTACTACAAACTGCTACTAAAGCATGTATTGTTTCAGTAAATCCTTCTTCATCTAGAATAAACTTGCCTGAGAGCAGCCCTGTGGAGAAGGACTTAGGGATATTGATGGATGAAAAATTGGACATGACCCACCAATGTGCACTCACAGCCCAGAGAGCCAGCGGTGTCCTGGGCTGCACCCAAAGCAGCGTGGGCAGCAGGGCCAGGGAGGGGATTCTGCCCCTCTGCTCTGCTCTGCTGAGACCCCACCTGCAGTGCTGCATCCAGCTCTGGGGTCCCAGCACAGGGAGGACATGGAGTGAGTCCAGAGGAGGAGGGCCACAAAAATTATGTGATAATTTTTGGGATGGAGCACCTTTTTAGTGAAGAAAGGCCAAGAGAGTTGGGGTTCAGCCTGGAGAAGAGATACCTCTGGGCAGACTTTATTGTGGACTTTCGCTTAACAAGGGGTCTTATAAGAAAGAGAGAGAGAGCTTTTACCAAGGCCTCTAGTGACAGGACAAGGCAAAATGCTTTCAAACTGAAAAAGGGTAGATTTAGACTGGACATAAGGAACTGTACAAAGTTGTGGCTGTCTCATCATTGAAAAGGTTCAAGGTCTGGTTCAGTGGGGATTTGAGCAACCTGATCCACTGACAGAGTTCCCTGCCTATAGCAGAGGGTTTGGAAAAATGACCTTTAAAGGTCTCTTCCAACCCAAACCATTTTATGATTATGCTTTAGTGTGCTGTGATTAATCCACATATGACAGCACATTAGAACTTATAAATGAAAACATTTTGGAAACTTTATATTATTATTTTTTCATGAAATAGAACTAAGTCCAAATACAGAGCAGTATAATATTTTTGGACTTCACTGTGGCACTTTGGGAGAAGTACTTCATTTACATTAGTTCCATAATTAAAATGAAATTTTTTCCTTTTAAAAATATGAAAGGTGCACAGCACTTACCACGCTTAACAGGACGATTGGCTACAGTAAACATCTGCATGGCAATAGAAAAATCTTCCAGGTTATTTGTAAACTTGCAAAAAGTCTTGAATTCTTCCAAACTGATGTTCTAGAGTATCACAGAATTCAGATGATATATAATGAATAATACATTCAAATCCCAATTATTCTATGTTCTATTCTAGATTCTATTCAATCTGGTGGGAGTTAATGTTTAGATGTGATTGCCTGCTCATAGTTGATATTTGTATTTCTCAGTTGGCAAATTACCATTGCTCTTATTTGTATAAAATTCAAGGGCTGCAATAATTCATTTGGCAACTGGTTACCTCATTAGACAACCACATTCAAATGAAAACCTGTGCATACTAAAGAGAAAGCAAAACAAAGCATACTTTGGGTACCAACCTCTCCTGCTTCAATTCTGTCTTTCACATTCTGCCAGTAAATTTCATTGTTTTCCTCATCGGTGAAGTACAGCAACCATGCCGCAAAGTCTTCTTTTCTCATGACGCTCAAACCCTTTGCAAACTTTATGAATTCCATTTCTTGGACTTCCGTTTGCAGATCTTCCATGAATCTAAGTGTAAACAGATATTATCCAACAGTTGGTACTTCCATTCCTGTATCACCACTACTACCTTAGCTACTAAGTGCAGCAGACACCAGCTCTGAGCCACAGACACTGTCGACATTGTTGTTTAAAATACCCCACCGGTTTAATTTTCCCGGTGCCCGCGGATGTTTCCAGGGCTGCATTTCCGCAAGGACACCAGCAGGACGCGCTCTCGGCCTGCACAGGCGGCTGCTGCCAGCAGAACTTAGGGACACATTGGACATCTGTGTTTAAAAATGTGCAGATAAGGAGATAAAAGATTCGGTAAGGCAGCAGCATAACGAATGAATGAAAAAGGACATGGTAACTGAAGGCCTGATCATGATTTATGAGGTTTCATATTAATAAGAGAGGAATGACAAGATTGGAAAGTGCCTAAAAAGATGAGGCCATAATAATCACAAAGGTGAAAGAGGAAACTCGAAATCATTGCTGTAGGAGAAGATGACTGAAAGTCTCAAAGATTATAACTACATACAGAGGTTTGGCAAATCAGTTCTGTGCTCACTAGAGGATGGATTAGAGAGGATTACAGTTAACTTGTACAGAGTTCAGAGGAGCGCAGAAAATGATGTTGCAGGGGTTTGGGAAGGTAAGAAGAGAGCTGTCTGAAAAAGGAAAGCATCAACATCAAGGTTTTTAGGAGACACCCATTCTTTTGGGAAGGAAAGAATAAAGTATTACAAGAAGCAAGTAACAACCTGCAGGTACAGAGCTGGAACTGTAAGGCGAGTTGTAGCTTTGAGCTTCCCCAGTTTGGTCTACATGGCTGGTAGACCAAATTAATTTCAAAATTAATTTCATTAATTTTGAAAAAGTTAACACAGACAATACTGTGTGATCCATCTGATATTTTCCACTTCAGAAATGGGGCAATCCAAAAACAAGTGATGACTTTTAAATAAATGCTAAAACCAGTGGTGCTTGCCAGAATCCTTTCAGCATTTCGGAGGAACCCTGCTTTATTGAGCTGCAGAAATTATTGACAGGAGGGAACGAAATACTCCTGTACTGGGACAAAGCAATTAGTTAGAGAAGAGAGCAGCTAAGGGTCTATGCAGCCAATATCAGCAGAGGCTCATTTGCTCATCCGTGTTTGCATGGCCTCACTGGGTTTGAATTCTTTCCCTTGAAATTACGGCATTTGAGTCCACACAGCTATTTTAGTTCTTTAATGAGATCACTTGGACAATTAGTAGCTTGAAGCTCTGTGAAGTCTGTAAGGGCTTAGCTGAAGACCGCTGTTGCAGCATAAGCTCTCTCTTGGATTTTTTCCTCTAACAGGTAGAGCTGCACATGCAAATAAAGGGCCAACAAATGCTTCACAGCTCAGGACATGCAGATAAATGAAAGCCTGATTGTGGAGTTGAATTTAAGTTTCAGGCTAGGACTGAATTAGGGTAATACTGAGGAGGGGTACAAAATGATGTCACATTTTGTATGTGCCTTTTTCTGGTCTAGTAAAGGGGATTCCACAGTATAGCCTAACACTACCTCCACAGTCCACCTTAAGACCTGACACACTTTCAGTTCCCCCACTCTCCCTCTCAGAAGTGGATGAAACACCAAAGGACCAGTTAGTGCAACCAGTGTGACGAGGAAGCTCCTCGTCTTGCAGAGCAGCGAGAGGTGCCTTGCACAGTTTGCAAACCACTCTTCTGTTTTCAGGCCCAGCTCCCGTCTTTGTAACTCACAAGGAGACTGCTGCCTCTGGCCAGCACCACAGCCAACGTGTGCTAGGGAGACAGGCTCCATGGGCTGGCACAAGCAACCCTGATGCACCCACAGCCCCCAAGAGTCTCCCCAGGTCTTGGGAAGGGAGGTCGAGGTGCAGAGGGAGAGAACAGCATGGACCTGGCACATAGACCAGGCCTGGAGTCAGCCCAGCAGAGACTGACTAGGGCCACTTGGCTGCGTTTTGAGAGTGGCCATCACAGGCAAGGAGGAGATGGTATCTGGGATGTGTGGTTTGTACTTGGCTGGAAGTCACAGCCAAGACTGCAGAACAGTATCTTTGACTGTAGTTTCTACATGTTAGAAACTAGTTAACTACATGTTAACATGTCTAGTTAACCCATGTAACGTCTGGTCTGGAGGAGAAGAAGTTGCTGAAGATGAGGTCACTTACAGAAATATGCCTAAAACTTGGATGCAGGGGAATGAGACAACACGTGTTTTGTTTTCTTGGATTTTTACCTATGAAAGGTGGACATATTTGGCAACAGACTTAAGGTCTTGAGACCTGAGCTATTTACCTTGGGGAGCAAGCTCTCAGTCATTTGCTTTACTGGTCGCTTTCACAGCCACAGGCGATGACATAGAAACAGATTCTTCCACGTTTTCTGAATATTGCATTTCCTTAAGCAGAAAAGCCTTGGTGACCTGCCCTCTAGCCATACCCAATGAAGGCAGGAAAGCTGAAAGATGAAAGCTCCTTCAGCACGATGAGGAAGGAGCCCATCAAGCTGCACATATCAGCCTGCTGAAAGGAGCAGCAAAGCCAGAGCAGACAGTGAAGGGTTTGGCTGTGGCATTTTCAGTGTGTCCCTGCTTCTGTATCCTCTTCTAATTGAAGTTCATTTCAACTTGTAGGCTTGCTCCTGGCAAGCCAGAGTGGGAAGATTACCTGCCGTATCAACTGCTACTTACTTGGAGCAGTAGCTGAAATGTGCAATTTAAAATTTATGTGATAGCTTCCCGTATTACAAAAATTAAAATACTATGAATCATCGCATCAGCATTCTAGGTCACTCTTATTCCCAGATGTGAGAGTTAAAAATCCTAATGAGGTTTTTTTTAAGTGAAAGTTATTAAAAGTTATTAAAAATAACTTTCTGGTTAGGAAGTATAACTTGATACATAAATGTCAAGGCACCACTAGGGATACTTCCTTTTGTATCTTCTGGATCATAGTGCAGTGAGTTTCAGCTGCAAAGTCCTCAAAATGGATCCAGATATTAGAAAAAACAAGCACAGGAATGAAATTCCTACTCTCCCAAAGTCTGTGGGATCTTGGCTGGGGACTTTGTAGAGAGTCAGAATTCAAAGTACAGGAACAGGATTCTGATGTGCTCTACAATTAAAAAATAATTACACTGGGAATACTCTTATGCTATAGTAGGTTGAAAATAAAAGAAAGCTCCAAGTTTCCAAGTAACAAAAAGGAGAGCTAAACCATACATTTATAAGATGAGGAAAAGGCTAGGAAAAGAGAGTACTTTCCTTAAGACAGCCCACTTTATCCACACTCTCTAAAACACCCACATTGAAGGCCAATGGCCAAATTTGTTATCGTGTTACAACAGCATCCAGAAACCTTATCAGGATTTATCCTTCATTTTGTAACGTGCTCTACTATAGAAAGAGGGAGTCTCTCAAGGCTTTTTGGCAACTCAGCTTTAATAGTGTTAATCCACCACAAATAGAAGTGAAAATGTAATAAAAGAGGGGAGACTTCAGGAATGCAGCTATTCCCTCTCCAAGTGGAGAAGTGCTAGCATTGTATTCTTTATGGCACACGAAGTAGTAGACTGAAACACTACAGGAAATGTTAGGGAAAGTTTTTTTCCACCTCTTGACCTGAACTGTCTGTGCAGAGCTTTAACATTTTTAATACAGAACTGACCAGTTCCTGTTGCACTGATTTTTAGGAAGGAAATCTAACAATAAAGTTAGTGGTGGATATACCACCCCAGCATCTGTACCATGCTTTGGCTCCTCTTCGGACACCAAAGTCCTTTTGAAGAACTGATAACCCTCTCTACACCAAAAGACTGTGGCAAACCATCTGCGAGTTGCCTTTTTGCAATCTGACTTTCAAATCAGAGTATAGCAAATCTAATGAAGGCTTGACCATTAACCTTTAGAGAACATTTAGATCTATGCTTGTAAATTCAGGTTTGCAAGCGTTAAGACAGTTAATCAATCTCACCATTTTCAGAATTGCAGGCAAAACTCTCTTTGATTTACTATCCTTAGCATTTCCAAGCCAAACAACTCACTTGCATTTATAAGTGTTCTGTAGAAACTAACGAAGCTATTCTTTTGCTAAGCAAAAGGAAGAAGACAGGAAAGGAAGGAAAATATCTTTCTCAACCTCTTTACTAAGTATTTGGGAAATATTCAGATTGAATTATGATAGCAATATCATGAAGCCAGATTTTGTTGCTATTCTCCCCTTCCTCACTGCCTGATCTTGGCTGTACTTGATGTAATCTCTGTGTGTATTAGGGCTCTCTCTATATGCACACACATAGATAAAAGTGTAGGAACAGAGACAAGTAAGGAGGCAATCATACTCTATTTCTGCAAAGCAATTCCAAATCCCCAGATGAAAATCACTGAAAATGTACGAGCTGTCATCACAGCAGAAGCACTGCTTTCTGGCTGACAGTGTTACCTGAAAGAGATCCTGCATCCATGCACTGGCTCACACACACCACAGCCCCCCAGAAATGTCAGCACTAGCAGTGGGGTCCAGTCTGGATCATTCTGGCTTCTTAAATGAAAGGTTTCAAACAAAATGTATCAAGGAATTCAAAATACTGGAGGAAATAAACAGGATAGGTAGGGGAAAGGCATGACTTGTGTATGGTTATACAATTTGTGACCTTCAATCTAAGGCAGAAATAAAAAAAGAACCATAATTAAAGAATATTTCTGGTACAAAATTCTATTAACTGACGAAAAGTTTGGAAGGAAGAAATCAGTAAGAAAATGCCATAAACTGGATTTGAAACATTTATTTTCCTCATACGATTAAAAGATGCCCATTGTTTAACCACAATGGGAAGCACTTTTTTTGTAAGACATCCCAGGAAAAAATACAACAATCAGAGAGTTTTTGAACATCTTTTCCATACTCTGTACTTTTTTTTTCGTTCAAGGAGACTGTGAGAGATTTAAGCTTGCTTGGGGACAGATTATAGAAAAAATCACAGCAGTCGTAAACTGTTTAGGCAGTGAAATACTGTCTCCTCTTTTATTTGGGATTAGACATACTTAAACAAGATCAGTAAGGAACGTTTTCCAGGGGGAAAAAACCCCCAGTGTCTGTCAGGAAGAAATATTTCCTATACCTAGAAAACTAAATAGTTTTCTACTCAGAATAAAAGATAGCACATAATGATATAGCTTGAAATTAAAGCACAAGTTAATTTTTTTTTTTTGGAAGGAAAAGACCAAAAATTATTTCTGTATTAAAAACCAGGAGAAATCCATACAAAAGAATAAAAAAGCCTTGAATTCTGGGGGCCATTCTCTAAGCCTGGTATTAGAAGACGAAAGATTGCTGAGGTATAAAACTGAGTGGTGGTCATCTGAAACAGAAACTTGTTCATTTCTTTTGAGAAGAAAGTCAGCTTCCTGTATTAAATCTACCCTTCTCTGGTACATGATTTTAGGCTTACTGAATAGTCTTCTACATTTTCTTAAAATGTTACAGGAGAATACTGCTCCAGCTGTATTTGACTAAGAGGCCACACCTTTAGTAGTGATATACATAAACATACTCCAGAAGTTTAAATTTCCTAACATTTGCCAGGGAAACAAGCTCTAGCTTTTGAAATTCCAAATTCTTATTAATAATTACTATATTGTCCTTATGTTGAGGACAATACAACTAGTAAGAACTCATCTAGCAGTCTGGAGCGGAACGTGTTCCCTGAGTCCTACTTTCAGGAGTCTGAAGATCTCTGAAAGTACCTTTACATTTGACAAAAAAGCCACCTGAGGATTGTCCGTGTGTTGTAATACCTGTGATTTCCCAAGAAGCAAGCACCAGCTGGAGACGGATGCCTAACCATTTTCCTTCCCTATCCTAAGCATGCCTCCTGTGTTCAGAGCAGTAGGAAGGGAGACGCAAGAACTGGTTTACAACAGCCTCACTGCTCCAAGAGATGTAGTCAGTTTCCATTTTCTTTGTGCCATCTGAATGCAAAGAAAGGAGAAGAGGGCAAATTAATTGCCCTGGTATATCAACTGTGGCTGTCTGACATTTTTAAAAAGTTTGGACTGTGGGCTAAAAGGCTTGGACAATGTTGGTGTACATGTAGATACAGATGGTTGCACACTTACAAAAGTATTTTTTAATGCCAGACAAACTGAAAAGAGGGAGCATGAGGAAAATATAAGTAAGTAATGAGATGAGAACAGTGGTCTCAGCTTTCAGAATTCCCATGTAAGTACAGTGAAATTTCACAATGAAAACATTCCTGTTTTTTTTTTTTTTGGGGGGGGGGTGTCTTTTTATATTTTTTGTGGGTGTTTTTTTGGGTTTTTTTTGTGGTTTGCATTTTTTTTTAGTTTTAAGGACTCTGCAGCACAGCAGTATCTGCGTACTTAACTAATGTGACAAGCTTTAGTCTGTCCTAATCAAACTTAATCACCTCTACTTTCTACTAGGTACTACACTGATCAATGGAAAAGCTTTCTGGGCAAGAACTTGGAAAATGATAAAAGCATTTACCATCATTATTTTCTGCTTTTGACAATGATCTATGTCTGTACAGCTCATCAGTCATCTCTTGTAAAAACAGAGTGGCACTTTGATCAAACAGCCAACAATAGCTTCCCGCATAAGGTAAAGTGTTATGAGAGGCCATCAGATAGAAATCACATTTTCTCTGAACAATAGGAACCCAGAAATGATGTGCTTGATTTACTTGCAAATAAAATCATGTGAAAGGTGATATCCTCACAGAGGTTAAAAAGACAGCGATCCTTTTATTCACCTTTCTGCGTGTTAAACAAACTCCACTGTCACGTTGCAGCTGAGATGGAGTGTCTATGCAGTGATAAAGAGGCACATTCCAGCCCTACGAAACATAACTGCCACTGTTGAAAAATTACCTGCATTAAACCTTACACTTATCCCACAAATTTTAAGAGCAAGATGTGGGAGTTTGATTTTGATTACAGGCCTCTATCTGTGTGGCAGGCAAAGGTCTTTAACCCATGCGTTCTGAATGTACAAGGTACATAGTTTCATCAATGTCATGCCTCATTGGGTCAATGTAGGATTTTATCTAAAACCTGAAGCTTTTCAGTTTACACTGTATATGCAAACACAACCTTTTACTGGTGCTCTCTGCCTTTTGTTTCATTGAGAGCATCTATGGTATTTATAGAAAAGGGAGCTGGAGACATCTTAAACTTATTTTACTCACTTAGATTCCTATTGAGCTGAGGTCTTCAAAAGGGAAAGGTTGTTTATTTGAAGACTGGTATGTACCAGAGCCACTGGAGCCAAACACTTTTTAGTCTACTGATTGCAAAAACATTTATTTTTAAGAGCACTGTCACACATTCTCCACTTCTGAATACAGATTGAAGTAAAACACATTATTCTACTTTATTTTTGCAGTCTGTAAATGACTGATTATTTTTGTAGAAAGCAATAGTGTAGTGTAACAGTGATGTAGATAATCTTCTCTTGATGCCATGCTACAATATGTGTGTCAGGATTCAAACAGGTATCTGCACAGTCCCATTGCAGAAGTAGTTCAAAGGGTAAAGGAAAAGGCACAGGGAAAGTTTCAACTGAAGCTCGAATTTGAAGCAAGTGGAGAAGTTGCCTGTAGCTTACCATGACAGCTGTAATGGTGAAGGAGGTAGCTTGGAAAATATTTTTTAATTGATTAGCAAGCACTTTTTTAGTGATTTGGTCACAAAAGGTACTCATGAATCACATTGTTTTAAGGCGTACCACCACACAGCTGCCAAGAACGGGAGTCTCAACCCTCCTGGCCCATTGCTGCTTGTAGTTATCACAGAGCTCAGCTCTCGCAGACAGCAGACTCCAGGAGCTAATCAATCATGGAATTGGGAATTCCCCAATGAATGGGGAAGTCAATCATGCAAAATAATGAATAATCTCCATTTCATTGCTTAACTTTCTGAATCAGCTCGGTGTGAGGGCAGATTAATGCCAGTGTTAGTGTAAAGCAAGGGGAGTAGGAACAAGACTGGTTCCTGTTAGGCTTGCCTAGCTCAAAAAGTACCTGAAAAACTCGGAAAAGCGAAGTTTTTCCTTTCCTTGTTTTCCAAAGAAATGTACCAGCAACACGGTATTAACATCACAGCTGTCCAGTTCTGTTTCCTATAAAACAGAAGAACTATATGATTATTATGCATTGCATGATCATTAACATTCACCACAAATCAAAAAACATTTATTTGAACTAGAATTTCACAAGAGATACCTGCAATTTAATTACTGTTCCCAAAGCTATTACACAGCATCTCAGAGCTAAACAACTCTTCCACATCAACTGCTAACAGTGTATTATAAGTTCTGCTTCTAAATACTCTGTATGAAAGATAAGAACAATTTCCAACCACCATCAGTGCATTTTATTACTAAAATGGAGAAGGTTGCAACTTAAATCTTTAAGAATCTCTATTCTTAGGTGGATAGAAGGCTTAAATAAAGTTAATATCTGTAAGGAGGTTTTTAGTTAGATATTTCTAACATGTTACAGCCATTTAAAAACATTCATGATAGTCTAATAAATGAAGCTAGGAAAATACAAACACTGACAACGCTCTATCATAATATGGTCTTACAACGCTTCTTGGAAATTTTCAGTGTTAGTGACTTCTCTAAATATTTTTAAAATCTGAAGAAGAAATTTCTGCAGAGAAGTGGTACACACTATTTCAACTCAATCTTTAACAAGCCTAAACCCACACATAATGCTGGATTTCTGCTCTATTCTTCTTTCAGCACTAGCATACTGGCATTTCTTTGAACACAACAAAACACTAAGAAACATGAAGAGAGAATTTTTTAAAAAATCTGTAGGGATTTCAGCAAACTATTCTTATGACATCTAAATAGCCTCTGTGTCTTTTATCTGGTTGAAGAGGTAAGATGAAAGACAAGAGTCTATTCATAAGACTTAATACTAATGGTTATTTAGCTTTCAGCATCATCAATAACAAGTCCCATTAGTCCCCCATGTTTCATGCTTACTGCATACATGACACAGTTATTTTATAGTTAAAGCAGTAACATTCCTCATTTCTACTACAAACTACAGTTCACCAGATGCCACGGATATGAGTTATGTATGAGTGAACCTAGAAAAAAAAAATCTTTTCAAGCTATATGCAAACTGTACTTACTGAACTTTTATCATTTAATTGCAGGCAAAGAATATTTAAATACCCACCAAGAGCCATCCTTCTGAAGTTTAAACACTTCAGATTATTGTGAAGACTGATGCATAAACATTGGTATATGCTTTTCTGAAAGCCAAAAGTCAAACATTCATGTATGCTTATTTGAAATTCAAACCCAAACTATTTATATCAGAATGCAAAGTTTTCTAAGAAGAAACAGAGAAGAATCCACATATCCCTCACTACAGCTAGATTCTAATCTGCTTTTTGTGGCTTTTGCTTACATGTTATAGGAGACTTGAAAAATGCAAGAAATAAATTTGCTGATGTAATTTTAAAAACTGAATTAATGATTACACAAGTTAATGCTTCTAATTTAATTACTCCATATTATAATCCGTTTTGTATTGAAAACAAACTGAAAAATGAGGTTTAAAATAACCTTTTCAAAACTAAGTCTGTGACAGAAAAAGCTTTTTTCTTCTATTCATATTTCTCTAGTTACGAGATAGAAAAAGGCATACAAACAATACCTACCTCATCTTATCTAAGATGACAAAGCCTATCCCTGGATTTATAACAAATATGCACCTACTTGCTGGCTACCTTCTTTATCAGTTGAAATTCCACAGTGAAATTGGCAGATGTCCAAACACTATGTTAGTGAGGGTTAAATGTATTTTAAAACTACAAAACAGCGCATTTCTTTAAAGCATAAAATGCAATAGGAGACCACAGAGACTACACCTTAAGGGTAAAATTTCAAAAAATTGCTTTTCCTGAAGTTAATGCTATTAAATTAAAGTACATGTTAGTACATAATTCCTTTTTGTCCACAGAACCATTAGGAGCTTTTGCTGCTGATCTGTATAAATTAGTACCGACATGACAAATCTTTGTTAGAATAATGAGAATTCTATTAATATTTCCAACACCTCGCCCTCCTGAGCTTGGGTAAAAGAATAACTTCACTTGGAATGTCTCTCTTGGCAATGAGAATGAAATGGTAACCCAATCCCAAGGTGTAAAGCGGACCAGACTGGTAGCTTTGAGTCACTGTCTAAATTGAGTGAAAGTTTGTATTCTGGTGTATCTGGCTGCTCCAGGCCCTGGGAGGGGGCGCCATAGAACCCTTTTGATCTGTGCATCTTGCAGAAAACTGAGGTACAGAGTGGAAAAAGGATCACAGTGGTCTGAGTTCCATCTTGATAGAAGCACAGGATGGGGCAGAGACAGGTATCACAACTAGGGAACTCAGACATGTTTCCAGGGTCCATTGGTTCAGACAAAGAATCCAAAAGACCACACAATCTGATGCCACACAAGTCTATGAACTAATGAACATGTGTGTACATATTACAGACATAGGCTAATTTTCCTAGAGTAATGTTAATGCCTCCTACACTTTTCAAAAGCATCATGAACTGCTGAATTATGCAATTATTCCTTTTTAAGCAAGATCAGATAACACAAGTTATTTCCTTATTACATTACACAGGCTGTTAACATAAGAGGCCTGATGCTGCAAACACTGAGTCATGGGCAAAGACCTATCTAATCCTGTAGCTCCCCACTGAGCTTTTGACATTAAGGACCTCATACTGCAGCAAGTACCAACAAGTGCCACTGAGAAGAAACTTATCGCACAGTGAGATGGGATTTTCAGAATAATGTATCTAACTGATTTTCAAAACTCATCTGAAATGTTAATAGACTTACTGTCTCTAGATTCTTACCACCTTTCCTTGCAGATTTTGCCTGAGGCATGACTGGAAAGCATTCATCATGATTAAAATCTGCAAATCGCTTCTTGTTCTCTTGCTTGCTTCCTGAGAGATGGTATTTGCTGTGCAATGTCTTATTTCACTAGAAATTGTAAAAATAATATGTATTTTGGATTGAATTTTTTTTTTTAGTTAAGACAGAAGGAGAGTGAGTAGATGGAAGAATGGATAGAGAAGTGAGGTTGGGCAAGGGCGGCAGTATCTTAGTTTCTGTCTGCTAGTGGTGTCCCAAATCTTTCCAAAGGTAAGACTAAATCTTTGCAAATTTTTCTGAGTCCACTTCTTTGAAATCCTCTTTGTTTTTAAGCTGCTAGCTCAGTCAGTTCATCACGCCAGGCTTCTATCCCAGCCTAGCTTTGCACACTGCTCAAGAGAATTCAAGCTTTCTGTCATTTTGAGTCACCAAGATCCTGGGATATATCCTATAACTCAGTTCTGGTAAGAAGGTTTAAAAGATGTGTCCATTATGAAGTTTATCCTAACAGTTATAGTCAGTCAAAAGAACTGTAAGCAGGCCAGCTAGTAGGACCAGGAGACTCAGATTTCCAAAAGCAGGTCTTTTTGGCAAAGCTCAGACAGGCTCAAGTGGGTTCCAGAATGAAACTATGTATTTTATGATGAATCAACTTTCATCATAACATAAATGCATACTAAAGTTTTTTCATGTTGTATTGGTTTGGCACAGCCTGGTTTTGGGTAGCAGGGGGGCCGCAAAGATGGCTCCTATGAGAAGCTGCCGGGAGCTTCCCACCGTGTCCGGCAGAGCCAAAGGCTGATGGCTCTGGAGATGGACATGCTGCTGGCCAGAACTGGGCCAGTGAGAGAGGCTGGTAACACCTCTGGGATGACATACTTCAGAAGAAAATCAAAACAAAGTCACAAGACTTTGGATTCTAGCCAGAGCAGAGGAGGTGGGAACATGTGAGGGAAAACAACATGGAGACACCAAGGTCAGTGGAGAAGGAGGGGGAGGAGGGGCTCCAGGCGCCGGAGCCGAGGTTCCTCTGCAGGCCGTGGTGAGGACCATGGTGAAGCAGCTGTGCCCCTGCAGCCCATGGGGATCCATGGGGAATGCAGAGATCCACCCACAGCCCATGGGGAGGTGCCCATACCGGCCCGGGTGGATGCCTGGAGGAGGCTGTGATCCAGTGGGAGACCCGGTGGAGAGAGAGGGCCCTTGCTTCCAGGCTGGAGCAGCCTGTCCTTGGAGGACTGCACCCCGTGGGAAGAGACCCACGGCACAGCAGTTTTGGGAGGGCTGTGTGCCCATGGGAGGGACTCATGCTGCAGCAGGTGCGGTTTGGCTGCTGCTCCTGAGAGCGGACCCACGCCGGGAAGTTCAGGGAGAACTGGCTCCCGTGGGAGGGACCCCACGGCCTCACAGGGAAGGACTCTTCTCCCAGAGCAGTGGAAGGAAATCCTGGTGATGGACTGACCAAAACCCCCCTGCCCTGCCTCCCTGTGCTGTCGGTGGGAAGGAGGGAGGTCCTGGGGGGGAGGGAGGAGAAGGTGTTTTAAGGGCTTATTCTACTTCTCATTACCCTCCTCTGATTCTGTTAGTAATAGATTTCACTTAGCAACTAAGGTTGAGCCTGTTCTGCCCTTGAAATATTTCTCCTGCTCTCCTTATCTCACCCATGAAGGCTCCGTTAACCCTTTTTCCTCTTTTCCCTCCTTTTGCCCAGCTCTGGTAGGGGAGGGTGAGCAAGTGACTCTCATGGGTGCCTGGCGCTGGGCCAGTGTCAAACCACGACACATGTTTTGCAATGCACGTTCTCACTAGGTAGGATTCAAGAATACCTCAGGTCTGATGCAGAAGGGCTAAATGTGCACAGCTGATTCTACAGATGGTATAATAGACAATATTTGAGAAGTCTGATAGAACATCTTATAAACAATAAACAGCATCCAGTAACACCCATAATTCCTATTACTGGGAGGATTAGTTGTTTTTAAATCACAACTAATGCCATGGAATCACTCTGCTGTACACTTAGGGCCTTTAGTAATGAAGAACATGTAACTTCATGGACATCCTCAGGTACCAGTGCATCACCCACAGTTTTGCATCAATTCATAAGGAGGTACAGAATAAAAATGGTTTCCAGCCCACAGGGGCTAAAACTAATCTGGGAGTAGATGCTGTAGGAGATAGTTTATGCCCCAAATAGAAACAGATTGAAACTTGTCTTGTTGAGAGCAGGTTGATTGTGCCAAGCAGTCAGGGAATGGCACTGTTGCACTGCAAAGCCCGAGGCTGCCTGACTGATGCTCTGCTGGCAGCCTGGGAAAGCAGCTCCTACACACAGCTGGGGACAGCTCCTCACAAGAACTCAGGCCCTGCCTCTCTGTTGTGGCATTTACTTTTTGTGTAAAGTAATATTTAAAAATATTACTTTACACAAAAAGAAGAGATTCCATAACGAGGACTCCCCTTGGGAGGTGTGATGTGCTACGAAACCCACTCTTGATCAAGGCAGACTTGGCCTTGAAGGCCGAGCACATCCATCCTCAGCACGTGCAAACCCTCTGGCTCTCGGTGCTGAAAATGGCTCACGTGGCCTGTGACCTACTCCTGGGACACTCAGCCCCCGTTCAGACATGTTTCTTTCTCTCTCTTGAGGCTACGACGTCATCAGAGCAAATGGAAAAATAAAGTAATTTCCTTGTCCATGAGGTAAAAAATGACCCAGCACTTTTTTAATAGCCTAATATTTCGGTGTCAGTTTGGTTCTTTAGGGCGTTTACCTGCCTGGAGAGCTTTCTTTAAAGCACACAGGAACATCACACTTCTTGGTTTAAAGTATCGAAAAGCTTTCCAACAGAATTTAATGCTAAATTGCTGATAGCAAACATACATATTTATGTTGGAGAAGATAGGTCAAGAAAAAATGTGCATTCCATCTGAACTGAGGGGCTACAAGATTAATGACAGACTCTTTGGGGAGGGATATTAATTTTAGTCTTGGACTACATTCTTGTAAAATTTGATGTGTAGCACCCCTGTTACAGAGTACTGCTGCACTACAAGAGCTTAGCTCCCAACCACCACCTTCCTTCAGTTTTAGGCAGTCTTTAGTTATACTGAGCTATGCAGACTTTGAAGCACTGGGTAGAAAACTTTAAACCAGTTAGATTCTAGGGAGCAGATGGGCAAGTTATGATTGCCTGCACAGTTCCTGTGGCTGAGGAGATGCACCACAATTCCGCAATGTCTGAAGGTCCAAGTGTAAAACCTTGTCTTGACCAGGTAAGCAGTGATAAATGTGTGAATGACTCATGCCATTCACCTCGTTTAGAACCACAGGAAAAAAATATAAAAAAGGAGAAGTAGACAGGTTAAAACAACTGATACACAAATAATAGGAAATTATTAACGTGTGAGTCTAACAGTACACTGCATATAGTCAGATTAAATTTTAATTCAAAAGTTTTCTGTTTAGAGGAGATTAGTAGCTGTGTTTCCAACTACTAGTTAAATGTTAAAAAAACCCCCAATCACACTTCATATGAAAATGTAGTCATTAGGGAATCCAGAAGCATATGTTTAATCATTTGGAAATGAGACAATGCACGTATTTCCCAACAATAATTTCATTTCAAGAACAAATATAGAACACTGTATTGTCATTCCTTTTCTAACAGTAGCTAAAACTAATTTGTAAGTTTACCCATTATATAAAGCATATTAAATTAGAGGTATTGAAAGTACTTGATAACTCATTAATCTAAATTGAAGGGCCTGAGAGCAAAGTCCCTGATCTAGACAACTGGTCCGTCCAGTAGATATTTGCCACCATTAGCACTGTTTTCATGGCCAGAACACTAAAGCACCTTACACTGTTAGAGTATCCTTTTAAGGAACTCAGGGCAGTAACACAAAAGCAACAGGTGCTGTTCACCGGGCAACACCTTCTCAAAATAAAGCAAAGCTTCTAGTTCATGCACTTTCCTACTGTACTCTAGACCACTTCCAGGCAGGGAGTTTGGCTCTCCTCTTCTGTGAACCACGGTCCCATGTTCAGCTGGATGTTTCATATGAAGAACAGTTCTGCCAGGAAGCCAGATGGAGCATTTCCTTTGGCCTATGGGGAGGGTGTTTGAGCTGAGGCAGTCACTGCCTCTGTTGACTTCTGCACCATTTTCTCCACGCTGATTAGAAAAAAGCAGCTTCCAGTCTTTTAAGTCTGCTTGCAGCTCTCCTTCACCGTGTGCACCTCCGCTACGAGATTGCCAGACTGCCTGCTCTGCAAAATTCAGCATGGAACTTCCCAAAAGATGGGGTCAGTTAAGGCTGGGCAGATTTTTTTTGCTTTTCTTCCAGCATCAATTAAAATATTGGAAAAATAAAAGCCCTCAATTGAAATACATGTATCTGGATAACCAATTCCACTGTAATCCCATTCAAGGGCCATTACTAAGTGGTGAAAATTTGAATTTTAGGTGTGTAAGTCAAAGTCTCAGTAAAAAAGGCAGATACAAGCACCCTGGGAGAACAGCAAACTGCTTTTTCTTTTCCTCATATAGTAACTTGATGAGTATTAAATGGTATTACCATACAGTAAATAAATGACTGGGACCTTTGTCTACACACTGTACAGGGAACACACCTGGATATACATACCGGTTAAACAAAGTTGCAGACTACCATTTAAACTGTATTTTCCTAGGTTGGTGACATTTGACATCTGGTATCAGAGACTGGGTTTACTCTGAAAAACCAGCAAACTGGGAAAGTTTTGTGGAAATAAAGAACCATTCCAAACACCAAAATTCTGTTGCAGTATCTCAACTTTCAAAAAACATAGTCAACTTAAACCCCATATTTTTATGCTTCATTGGCTTTGCTTGAAAGCAATACTATGACTGCCATAATTATTAAAAATAAAGGGTAAAAACACGCCCACCAACTACATTGTATAGTCACATTCACTGCCTACAAAGATAACCAATTTCTTTTGTGAGAGACCAAGACAGGAAGGAAAATTTAAGTTAGGAGAAATGTGATAATTTGGATTTTGCCAAGTAGAAATATAGAAACCAGAGTAATTTCAAGTTAGCTGTATTCCCCAAAGCTATTTAATTCTTCTTTCATACTATAATTTCATTTATAATCTTCTAAGAAACTGTATTAAATAACATTTTTTGGTTACAAAAACTTCAGATTTTTCTCAATGGACAGAAAAATTTTGAAGCAAGACAAAAACAAAATAGAGACATTCCGGTTCAGGTATTTAATTAGCTCACAATAAGCTTATGTGTTTATAACTAATCTGTCCAACTGTATCAAAGTTTCTCTGGAAATTTTATACTATAGCTGTGCATTCATGCAGAATAAAGATCCTTTTTCTTTCACTGTCATGGCAGTTAAGTCTCAATTGAAATAGGTTTTGAGGAGCAGACAACCCTATTAATCCTAGCTATTTTAATCTGGTGACTGATGAAAAGATTCAAGAAAGGAGATGTTGTTAGTCAATCAAACAGTTTTTAACTGAAGTTTGAATACACACTGAGGGAGGAAAACTTTGTGAATCAGAAGACAGTTTATGCCTAATAAATTTTAAGGGTGTCAGCAATAGCCATTTCCACTTTTTCCTCAGGCAGGTGAAAAAGTAAAGAACATGAGCAACCCTTTGTAGAAACTGCTGATGCATGATTTACAAAGCAGAGCTCTGTATAAATTCCTTATTGAATGCTTCCAACATGAGCAGCCGCTGCCTCATGCCCAGTGTAAACTGAAAGCTTACAGCTGAAAACAAGCTGCTGATGTAAGCAGCATCTTATAAACCACCTGTACTCTCCCCTTCCTTAGAATCATAGAATCATTTAGATTGGGAAAGATCTCTAAGATCATTGAGTCCAACCATCAATCCAGTACTGCCAAGTCCATCACTAAACCATGTCTCTATGTACCACATCCACATGTGTTTTGAACACTTTTAGGGATGGCGATTCCACCACTTCCCTGGGTAGCCTGTTCCACTGTTTGACCATCCCTTAAGTGAAATTTTTTTTCCTAATATCCAATCTAACCTCCCCTGGTGCAACTTGAGCCCATTTATTGTTGTTAAATGGTTCATCAGCTTCTTCTGAGGTGTTTTCAGTATGTTCAGTATTCCCCATCTCTGTTTTCAGTCTCACTCAATGTCACCCAGGCTACAGAATATCTGGTCTCTGTGCTGACTACAGCTTGAAGAAGAGACTTTTCCTGAGAAGAAGGGAGGTTGCAGGTGGCTGGATTCAGGGGAAAACAGAAGAGAGCAGGAATTTACCTGTCCCTTTCATTGATGAGATATATTTACCATTTGCTAGTGGTCCACCAAACAGTGAAACTTCTTTCCCAGCTGGAAGATCATACTCTAGGATTGTTTCTTCTGGTCTGCATCTATGCCATGTACTTCTGGAAGTGGACTTAACTAAAGTAATCCTTTGTCACCTCAGTGACAATAACCACACTTCAAACCAACTCAGAATAAGCTGATATCACTGCAACAGCAGCACTTAGGTAAGCTTAAGCTATCGACTTCCATTGGGAAAGCCTTCTCATATGGCAATATGGAGTTTTTTCTGAGTTTTTCATAAATAGAAGAGAGTTACTTTGAAAGAGAGGCTCATGGAAACTAAAGAACCAAGTGAGTACACAGTCATGAAATACACTGATTGCATACATTTCATCAGAAGGCTCAGAAATGACAAACATTTTTCTTCCCCAGTTAGAAAGCAGTTGACAAATAAATCATGCCCTTTCATTTAATTAAAGCACTAATACTAAGGCTTATATACTTATCTAAAAACTTTGAAAAAATAACCAAGTTCATGGGAAACATGACAATGTTTTTGTAAGGAAAATGTATCTCTATTTCATACCCGAAGTACTGTTTCGTCTCCAGCTGCTTTCAAGTCATCTTCCTTCCCAATGATTCTCTGTAGCTGTTAGTTGTTGAAACATGAGAAAAGAACAGGAAAATTACAAACTTGATCTTGTAAGAGTCTTCTTTTTCTGAACCTTGCTTTAATTGCACCTTTTCTTAATTATACATTTCTGCAAGGTTCTCTAGTCATGACAAAATATTTGCATACTTGAGGATATTTTGCTATTCAGACACACTTTTTTCCCAGGAATGTCTTATCTACTGTGGTTAATATAACCAAACATGAATCTATCTCTTGCAGCCCAGTGCTTACTCTATTTTTAGAGGAGATATTCTTGCACCAGAAGCTTAGTTTTCACTTCAGAAGATTTTGAAACTCTGGGGTATAACATCAAGGATCATTCCAGAAATAAAAATTATCCTGATTTTCATGCTGTCCTTCTAGATAGTTTTACATAGTTCTGTTATAAACATGATCTTCTAGATATGAAAAACATACCTGTTCAAATGAGGTTCTATACAACTAACAATAAAGAATAATTTAATTAAATAAGGAAACATTTTTTTCAGAACTGGAATTAGGCAGAATGTGGTTTGAGCTTTCCCCTCCACCCCCGGAATAAATTAATCTTGAATGTATTAGCTAAGAAGATTTTTAGAATTACTGAAATGACTCACATTTAACAACATAACTTCCACTGTCCCAAATAAAGCTTTAAGGTAATATAAACAGTGCATTAATTTGAAGTACCTCAAGTATATCAGAGCTGCAAGGTTTCTTTGACTGTATTTCAGCTTTGGAGATGAACGCTGCCACAAGAACGAGTGATTTAATATAGCACAAAGTACACCTACCTTTCAAACATTTGCATGAATCCTCAAAAGGACAGCAGAAACGAAAGAACAAGGGACTTAATACATTTCAGGTAGAGATACGGACTTACACTGATCATTCTGGATTTGGAGACTTTAGAAAAGATGCTTTTAAAGCTCATGGATTTCAAAACTGTTGGTTTGCTCCTCAAACATTTCTGAGTGACTCCTCAATCTGCTCATTGAAACTGGAAAAAAGTTCATTACCAAACTTCCACAGCCATTATTAGGGGAGTTTTTAAAACTCTCCTTTGGTGCTTTTAAATTTTTTTTTTTCTTCAGAGAAGCAGTATGGGCTTGTAAATAGCAAGAAAAACACACTATCTATTTGTGTTGCCAGAAGTCATCCCTTGACCTTCAAATTTTGAGCAACTCACCTTTTCTGGGTTTGTTTGTTTTTTTTAATCCTCATATTTTTAATTTCTCCGGATAGTTACTTTCTATTATTAGTTTTGAATGGCATGTCTAGATAGTATTTATCAAAGAAATGCTATAAAACAAGGCAATTAAACAGCACTTGTTCCTCCAAATTATCTTAATTTTTGATCATTTACAAAACAAATGACTAGTACAGTAAAAGCATTAAGAATTTCTTCATAGCAAGATAGCACTATAGAGCTCTGGATAAAACCACAATTGCTTGTCCATATTCTCACTGAGAAATCACATTTTTTCTTGCCTGAAAAATCAATCTTTTGATCACACATAAGGAATACAACTGCAAATACTTTCCAAACAAGAGATAATATGATTTTTTTTTTCTTTTGGATTTCATTTCTAAAGGACACTTGAAAAAATCTGCAGGGGCTACTAAAGAGCACAGACACACAGTATAATTATTTTCACAAGTATTCTGAAAGATTTTGCTTATTGTTTTCTTACACTGTATGCAAATGCCTGAAACTATTTCCAGAAGCTTGTTGATTTTTTCCAGCACAGTGCAGCAACTACGCACCAGAGGGAGAGGAATTCTGCCCTTGAAAAATGGACTCCTCCCAGGTAACATTTATTTGTTTTTAATATTTATATCTGTTCACCACTCAAGATACTAATGGCTAATTCAAAGATAATGAGACCTATTATGTACAAGTGGAGCCTCTACTAAAGACAGAAGTAATCTGTTCTGAACAAGCCTTTCTGGCAGAAAGACTATGTCAGTCTTTAAAAAAAAGAAAGGAGTGATTTTGCATCTTCCAGTTGCTTGAGAGAGGTCAGTGCTCGTGGATGCTCTAGGACTACAGAAGTGCTCTGTGCCAAACCACCAAAACAGCTGAGTGTCAGGCGCTGGTTCACTCAGCCCTAGATGAAGCTCTACAAGTATTTTGGGGTATCTGCTCTCCAGCAGAAGTGTACAGACAGTCTACTTAGAAAGTCTAAGTCATATAGCTCTTGCATGTGCCACCAGAGCTACTCTGCCTTTATTCCCAATAGTTTTGAACTGTCATTAATTTTACTTAGACATCTTTAATCAGGACAGATTTAGAGAGTTAGGGAAATTCCTTACTTGCTGGGGGTTTTGGGAACTTTGGTAGCCTTATTCTTGGTGGGAGGTCTCAGATTAATGTGCATGGGTTATTATGTGTCTGGAAATCCCCCTCACCAAGTCTCAAGTGAATGTCTTGGAAGTGCAGAGTTCACAGAAGTATCTTACTGTCCTCACAGAGATGCAGATAAAGTGGCTCTGAGAAATGATCCTGCACTCTGGCAGGGGCTGATTAAAAGGTGGCAAGTTAGCATCTATTAACATGCCATTTCTACCTCGTCTTCTTCATCCTGGAGTTGCAGGGCAAAGCAACAAAACCTTCTTGGCTCTCATACTGAAATGTCTCTTGTATTGTGACTGTTTACCACTGAAACGTGGATGAAGCAGAGTTACACTGGCTTCAACACAAAGAAATCGGGAGGAGAGAGAGCAAGAGTATCCCTGTGAAGGGAGACACTTTTACTGGAAATGAGGAAAACGTGCACTGAAATGGAAAGGCTATGGAGGAGAAGATAAACTCTCTTGTTGAAAACATGGGATTGCATTCAAGATCTCCTTTCCCGAACATCCATTTTTGTTAGTAGAGAACACTGGGAAATTCTGCATCTCACACTCCTTAAGTGTCTGATCCACACAGGTTTGAACAGCCTATATCCATCATGGAATGCAGGCATTGAGGACTGGGGTTGGAGTTTCTGCTTGTCACACGTCTCCCTTTCCTGAATGACCTGCTTGACACATCTTGTGCCTGTTCATCCAGGAACATGTGAGAGTTGAGATACACACAATTCAAAGAATGATGGACATTCTGCAAACCAAAAAGCAAGTTCATACCTCAAAGACTCTACAGTCTAGATCAGCAGTCAGGCTCTACAGTCAGACAACACAGACATACATAGATCTCTAATCAGTAGATAATGATGGGAAGTGGGGAGAACAAGAGGTGACGAAGGAAGAGAATGAAGCAGCAATGAAATTTCTCTTCCCACTGCACCCTGCTTGCAGACACTGCCCCTGATTACTGCTTCTTCACTATCCTTTTCCACTGCATTTTCCTTCCATACATTTCCTGATGTTATTGTCAGATGTAGTGCGGAAATCACTATAGAATAGTTCAGATATATTTTCCTAAGATGCCAACTGGGACAAGACAAATGACAGATTAGCCACACAATTTACTAATTTATTAGCTATCTAGAAACTTTTAATGATACATACAGAACTAGAGTATACAGATTAACATGCACACTTTTTTTCACATTCTTAAATTCCAAAAATTTTATTTTTAAACTTAATTTATAAAGTTTTGCTTGAAAATAGTCTCCTCTGTAAATGTTAAGCAAACAGTCACGAGAGAAAACTCATCTCCTGACTAACTTGCATCCTGTGGGACTTCTTTGAATTTAATGATTCTTGTGAGTTGACAGAGTAATTTATTTGTTGGGGCTTTTTCTACCACTCTGTATTATTTTATCAATACAGCCCAACAAGGAAATGCAAAGTAACAATCTATCTAACTAGAATAATATTCATTTAACTTGATTGCCTCTACAGAAATCAAATTATTTTTAACGATTTATACAATGTTTTCGCCTCTATATTTGATGACTTTCTGTTGTTCATACTGGCTGATTCAATTAGAATTACCTGAAATGGATAATGGATATTAAATACATAACACACTGCACATCTCCTCAAGAGAGCTGTGCTGTGTTTCTGTAAGAATCTCCTTATTTGCTTAACTGACAGTACGTATTTAAAGGAAGCACTGCTAATGGGGCATTTTGGTGCAGAGGCACTACAAGCTGAATATGTTCACTCGTGGAGTTACTTTCCCTTGTGACATATTGTTTTGCAGATGAATAATACAGCCATAACAGACTTATTTTGGTAATCAGGGCATGGTTAATCTGGTAACAATTCACTATGATCTCACCTGGTTTAGTAGGTTAAAAATACAGGCTTTACTAGAATTTGATTTCTTTTTAATCAGCAGAATAATTAACATTTTAACAGAACAAATTCTTCAAAATTATAAGATCTTGTGTAGCAACAAATGAGTGTAGGGCTGTACTGGTTTTGGCTGGGGTAGAATTAATTTCCTTCACAGTGGCTGGTGTGGGGCTGTGTTTTGGGTTTGTGCTGAACAGAGTGCTGATTATACAGAGATGTTTTTGTTATTGCTGAGCAGGGCTTGCACAGAGCCAAGGCCTTTTCTGCTTTTGTACTGCCAGGCTGGGGAGGGGGCTGGGGGTGTAGGGGAGGTTGGGAGGAGACACAGCCAGGACAGGTGACCCCAGCTGACCACAGGGATGTTCCAGACCATGTGACATCATGCTCTGCATATAAAGTAGGTGGAAGGAGGAAGAGGAGGACATTTGCAGTGATGGTGTTTGTCTTCCCAAGTCACCATTGCACATGCTGGGTCCCTGCTCTCCTGGGGATGGCTGAACACCTGCCTGCCCATGGGAAGCAGTGAATTAATCCCTTGCTTTACTTTGCTTGTGTGCATGGCTTTTCTTTGCCTATTTACCTGTCTTTATCTCAACCCATGAGTTTTCCATCTCTTATCCTTCTGCTTCTCTCCCTGATCCAGCTGGTGGGGGAGAACAAGCAGCTGTCTGGGGCTTGGTTACTAACTGGGGTTACACCATGACAAGGGTATCTGCAGATTCAGTTAGGGGCTTCTGGGAACACTGTCTTGGAAAATGATCTAATTTAAAGTACTATTTTCAAATAGTACTACTAAATCTAAAAGTATTTTTCAACATTTTAAAATAGATTTAAAGTATGACTCATCAATCTTAACCTCGCTAAGAGACAATTCACTGAAAAAAAGGTGATCAGTGCAAAACACATGTGAACAGCTATTGTACCATTAATTCAAGAGCTTAAGGCTATGAAAGTACACCTAAATAAATTTCTGCTGATTTCTCTAGCAACAGGTCCATGTTTAAAAGTTTTAGATTTTAAGGTTCTCTAGAGTTGTGTGTTCATGATCAGCTTTAACTTTACCCTAGTGACAGAAAATAATTTGAACTGTAGTAGCCACGTCAGCTTCTTATAAAATTGTCTCTCCAGTTACCTCCAATATGAATTAAGGATCTGACTTAAGTTGAGGGATTCTATTAAAAATTATGTCTGATAATTCTGCATTCAGCTTTTGACAAGAAGTACTTAGTTAGTCTCCTGATAAATATTTAAAATATATAATTAAGCCTATTCTTCTTTAGAAAATCAGAGCAAGATTTTCATTGTATTTAAAGCATCTACCTTTCTCCCCCATAGAGAGATATAAGATATAGGAAAAAACCTGCTGTTTCTCTTCAAAGTGTAAATTGATAAAAACCGTTCTGCAACAGCAAGCAAAATTAATAAAGACCAAACAGGATGGTGAATTAAAGAAATTATTCAACACATTTAGAAAACAAAAGGCTCTTCCAGATGATTATTTAAATTAGCTCATGGGATTAAGGGAGGTACACTAATTCCTACCTTCCCAGTAGCAGATTTTTAGATACAATTCAAAGGTAACATTTTTAAAAGTGGATTCAAGTATCATAAGTACTTCTATCACAACACTTTGGTATGTGCTCCTTTCATACAAAATATTTTAGTAAGTATGTAATCATACACTGGACTGAAAAATAGGATGATTTTAATGAATCTTCATTTAGAAAATATAACCCATGGATCTATTTAAATGCTTTAAAATTTAAATGTGTGTAAACACACCTACCTTAAAGAATTCTTTCTTTTCAACTTGTTCATTGCCATCTGCATCCAACATTTTAAAGGCAATCTGAAGTCCAGTCTGGGGTTCTGCAACAAATTGCAAAAGAACTTTACTGAAAATATCACACACTTACACTAGAACTCAAATACTGAATGTAAAATGAATATTGACTCTGGTTCAGTTCTCCATTGTTATGTACATACATGGTATTGCCAGTGAACCATACACACCTCTTCCAATATAAGCAAACTGTTTAAACACCTTTTTACTATCACTTCAAGGGATAATTAATGCAATGGCAAAGTAAGAAATGCCAGCAGTGCCTAAGTACAGCCATGAATGTCCACCTGACCCCAATGAAAATACTGCATCTCTTACTGGCCAGGTCTTAAGATATTCCCAAAGGATATCTCTATAATCCCATGTCACTTCTGTAGTCTAGCTCTGCCTTGTTTATTAGAGCTCCTTTTCAGGTGAGAAGAGTGGAAATTGCCTTCAGAAGCCAATAATTACTGCCACAGTGGGTGAAAGGGCTAGTGTACTCCTCAGGCACTTCGTGCATGCATTGACTGCATGCCAGCATTTGCAGTCTCCCTTGCAGACAGACTGATGCTGTGAAGGGAGCCAGCTCTCTTGGCTCCTGCTCCTGCTGTGTTAGCCCAAAGCCTTTTTCTCCCTTCTCCTTCCTCCCTAAACAATGTTCTCAAATGTTACTGTGATGTAATAAACTACTCTTTCTGGCTGCTTTTGACAAAAGCATGTTTTGTGTGACTCCCATCAAGCTGATTTTTTTCAGGAATTCTGCACAATTTTCCCCTGCATTTCCTTCACCGAGTGGACGTTTCTTTCAACACAAAAATGTAATGAGTTCTGAATCTTGAAGGCGCTATAAAAGCATGGTGTGTTTTGAGCTCCTTCCCACAATTTCCTGATCTTACTTTGCTTACAGGAGGTGGCCTTGATCATTAGCAAGCCCACACAGGAGCAGCATGCTGCTGAAATGTAGTTACAGTTCACTGCAGTAGCAAGCCTATATCCCAGTAATCTCTGGAGCAGGTGAATTAATTCCACAACCCAGTCATGTCAGGCATTAATATGAAAGCCATGGACTTATTGTCTCTGGAATATATTGATGCTTCCAAGAACAATGCTGGACTCATGTGGACAGCAAAGCAGTATCTCTAAAAAACTCTAATGCCTTCGGAGTTTTGCTTTGGCAAATATATTCTTCTAGTTGAATTCTGTAAAGTTTTAAGCCTTGCTTTTTTTTTAGAGAATCTTTCTGCAAAGGGAACAAGTTAAAGAAATATCCCATTCCTTTTAAGTCATAACAAGATGGTTAAAAAAAGTACTATTTTTACATTTTAGAAATAACTACATCTTCAGCAGTCAACTAATGTTCTATGTGAAGCAATCTTGTGATGCAGGGATATTTTATAAATACCACTGCAATCTGCACAGCCGAGCTGTCCCCAGCAACTGGGTTGATTTAATAATCAAAACTGGCTTCCTTTCCATGGAAATGCCACATGCAAAATTTGTGTTACTAGTACAAAAGCAAGAAAAGGCTATCCAATAACATATTTAGAGAATAAAAGTAATTGATGTATTTAATAGCAATTCATACCATCTGTGTTCCAATTTTCAGATAAGAGAGCTGTTAGTGAAAATACAGACCTAAAGCTGCTTATACTGTTCAGAGATGACATACTTATCTGATATGATGTAACCCCAAAGGTATGTGTTCATAAAATAAGCACAGTTCAAAGACTACCACAGATATATTTGTATTTAATTAGAATCAGGCAAAATTCCAAAATCTGAACAGAAAAGCTTCATCCTGGCTGTGAGTGCAGGTTAGACCTAGGTGCTTCCTCTCCTGACCAAACTGTCAACTTCTGTGACTGGGTAATTGAAACAAAGCTCCAGGTAAAGGTGTCAACTTCAGTTCCCGGGCTTCTTCACCAGGCAAGGCTCCATTAACCTATTGCTAGAAATGAAATTCAATACAGCACTGGAAGAAAAAAGATAGTGTTGATACAAGGCACACAGAAAAGAGAAAAGAAGGTCATGGAGGAAAAAATAAAACCTTTGTCTGCCACAAAATTACATTTTCAAGTTCAGTGTTGTTACAGACTCTGATTTTGTATGACAGGCAGCATGGTCTGGTCAGCAGTGTCCTGGAACCAAGAGTCTGATGACTCTTTTCCTGTTTCCCTATTGCTCCGTTGGAGACTTGGAAGTAATTTAAATATTGATGCCTGCCTTAAGAAATCTCACTTTAATTCTGACTACTGAGACAGACAGGTTGTGTAACTCGGGGCTGACTGACATGGGATACTTGTTAGGCAAAGATAGAGGTACCAATGCTTGCTGACATTTGCTTTCAAACTGATCAGTATGATAACCCTCTGTGTAACCAAAGCAGCAACATTACCACTGCATTTTTATCCTGCATCTAAAAGTGCCTTTGTTTTTGCAGTTCAATACATTCCTATACAAGCTCTGTGAAAAATAATGTTACTTGATTGTCTGGAGAAGTGGAACCACTTGCTCTGATACTGCTTCAATTTTCTAATTGTTTCAGCCAATAATTCAGCATGAATTGACTTTCAGCTGCCATAAATTTCTAAAGAAATAGAATCTTTGGCATCTATTTCTGCAACTTTAAGGCATTCTTCTGAAGTTACAATTTGGCTGTCATGGTTTCCTTTTTTAACGTAAATCTGTCTTTTTTGAGTTGCAACAAATATTTTAAAATCAGCATCCTAAATGGGCTGAACTCCTGTCTCTGATTTTAAAAGCCACTTGAACACACGGTGTAACTCACGTTCAAGCAGCGTGTAGCATGGGACAGTCGCCACTGCTGAAGCAGTGTATTTGTATGTTAAATCTTAATGCGTATATGCACATATACATATTGTGTACTAGCTGAAGGTGCCAAAGAGATTACCCACCCTTCATGCTGTGTAACAGGAACTAACGCAGTTCTGCTGAGAAATGAGGTAAGCTGCAGAAGGGCCACTCAAGCTGTGCAAGAGGTGTGTACTGATGGAAGGCTGGACATACTCTCTCCACTCTCTGGAGACCAATGTTAACTTGTTCATACAAAACCATGAGAGGATGGATTTCCAGAGCAAGGAAAATTTGTCAATTTCTTTAAGCCCCAGCCATGGACCTTGCAGCCATGGAAGTGATGAGGGTCACATGAGGGTCATCCCTCTGCAGTCTGTCAGGAAAGAAGTGGCTGCTTCCTTCTCTCCTTTCCCCATCCGCTGATACAATAAATCTATTATGCCTGGCTTTGTCCCTTGCTGAAAATGTTAGACCTGTATAAGTCAGTCAAACAGGACTGCATGTGGACTATTCCATTGACATGCCTATGGACTACTTCACTACTACTCCAGGGGTCTCATCAATGCTCATTGACACATCTCGAATCTTGGTATTTTTCAGCATCACCTACAGATCAGAACAAAACAGGGCGTGACAAGCATGGCATAGAGTAAGTACCAGACAATCCCAGATCACTTACATGCACAAAACCAAAAAATGCCTGTTGCTTGTAGATAAAGCAAGTACCAAACAAAAGTTGTTTTAAAAAAAAGTGCCTGAGAGAAAAAGGAAGGAAGCAAAGGAGGGGGACAGAAATACATGTACAATACTGGGAGGAAATAAAGTCAAAAAGGAACACAGGATAAAGAAAAAGGACTTAAAAGTCAGACAAAAAGACACTAGAAGAATTCTGCTGTTTACGTATTGCGTGCATTGCATATCTGAATATGATAAAAACGGGCGGTGACCTGTGAGACACTACAACAGTTTTTCATAGCACCGCATGAGCTATACTGTTAATATCTCATTGTCCAAAATGACTAAAACTACTGTCCAGAAGAAAAATTATTTATCTTTCTGTCCAGTTCTTCTTCCCCTTATTATGTGGTTCTGTAACCGTGTCTCCCCTCTCAAAGTATTTCAAAGGATTTTTCTGATCCCATGGTGCAGGGAGTACCATGTTTTTTGAAGTTTTGCTATGGACCAATGATGACACTGATATCCATTTATATTAATGCATTATCACTCTCTATACAATAGTTTTTTATGTTTTACTATAATGCAGAAATTTAAAAGCAAAAAAAAAAATCAGAAAAAAGTTCTTGGTAAGCTGTTAGTAGCTGAGTATTTGGGCCTATGTATTTTAAATATATAATACTTACTCGTAAGAATTGTCAGCAAAAATAGATACTCTGCATAAGATATCAACCCTGAAAAAAAATTAAAAAATTATTTGTGGAAAAACCCAAAATCTTACAGCAAGATTTGAAAAATTAAATCTTACAAATATTAAAAAAACAGTTTGATATTGCATTAAATACATTTATTAAAGTAAGCCAAGTTACTATTTAATAAATTTTTCACTTCTGTTTTTAGTACTCTGAAGGTAAGATTCCCTAACCCGAGACTCATCAATGTTCATGTCTAACCAAGAAAGTAAGGTTTATTTGGTATTAACAAAAGGCCTACACTAAATCTTTGGATTCTCACTGAAAACATTCAATGTTTATATAAAAGGCAAATAAATTAAATGTGCTTTGTCACATTTAGTACCTGGGAGGAGAACTACTCTAACATTACCCCGAAGGATCAAAGTCCTCCATCCTTTGGCAGGCTCGCAAAAGGCGGAGAATAGCTTCCCTCTAATTCTCAAGGGAACATGGCAACACGCAAAGCTGCCAAGCTGCTAGATTGTGCTGATAGTACTGCTGGGCCTCGTGCCAAGAGGAGGCTTCTTATTTTTTTTTAAATAGGAACATGTCCTTTCTACAAGGTGAAAGTATTTTCCCCCCTTTTGAAGGAAAATTCCAGTGTTTTCTTTTGAAATACCGCCTTAAGTGAAAAGCCTGAACAAACACAAAGATGTGATAGCGTCAAAATAGCGTGTGCAAGCTAAAGATAGAGAGCGCAGAATGAGGGTGGCTAAACAACAGAATCTGAACCATCTGCCCTGCAATAGTGTTTGGGGAAAAAAATGTAAAGGGCTTTTTTATAAATCACTTTTCAAAATAACTGAGCTACTTTTAACTTGTGAGCTAAACATTGTATAATGCTGAAGCTGCTTAAAATAATGAAGTTCAAACATGCCTATCTGTGCAAAGATAAACTATTTTTGTAATTTATATTTAGTTAATTGATAGATAAGGAATCCACTTAAGCTTCAGTGATAAACAATTAACTTCTGATAAACTACTATGCAGAAGCAACAGCATTTGTATTTGACCTCAGATAGTGACTTAACACTTCTAAGTACCAGAGCTCAGAAATATTAAATTGCTAAATGCAAGAGTCTGAAAATCAAAGAACAAGTCTTAGCTACAGGGAGGCCTAATGCTGATCCTGTTGCCAACTCACTCTGGTTCCATATCTCAGCTTTCCTCTCCATCAAAATAGGGCTATTTACCCTATTATCTTACATGAATCGTGTAAATCAGCACAGTACTACAATCATACAATACACTGTGGAAATAAAAAATACTTTCAGCTCAAAGACTTAGTCTTGCTTACAAGTTTTAGCATTTCTGCCATTGCAAGAATGCAAATTATTATTTTCATTGCTGTAAAACATGGAATTGTATTCTTAGATGAAATGTCTAGGTTTTTTACAAGTCGGAAACCAAATAAACAGAGAAAGAACTCCTGCCCCATCTTTTTTAGCTTATATGCCTTAGACAAGATTTAAAAAAAAAAAAAGGGTAGAAACAAATAGGTGGCGAAAAGAATTCAAGCAAATGGTGTGATAAGTAGTGACCAAGATTCCTAATTCTGTTTCGTGTGTGACACAGCAAAAGAATGTTTAAGGGAAGAATATAAAAGGAGACAAGGAGGCAACTTTTCAGGTCTGTATAGAAAACACCTCCCAGTCAATGACTGCAGTGGTGTCAGCACAAAGATCCCTGACTGAAAATGTAACCACCAAGCACTGAAGGACAGCATCACTGGGCAAGGAGAAGTGGAAGTCTGCCTCGTGGCTGTCTTGAGATGCTCTGCACAGGGATAGTCTAAGGAAGACCTGGAAGCTGAAGACAAGTGGCTTATGCTAGGTAAAATGGAACAAGGAGAGCCCAGTGTGGGGATACAAAATAAGAGATGACACACTCCAAGAAGTTGTGAAAGAAAAACATGTTTATCAAAGCTTTTGAAAGGATACTAACACAGCAGATTATGGTTGTTAAAGTCTGAGAAAAAATAAAGTTGTAATAATTGAGATACAAAATACTGAGCCCCTGGACAGTTTTAGCTTTATAGCTAGACAGGGATCATTATACCTTATAAAATTTTGCAGAAAGAATCTGCAAAATTTTTACAGAGATGGTAAGATGTGAAGAAAAGATCAATTTAAAGGCAACACCCTGCTGACTGGCTCAAGAGAGAAGTACTTGAAGAGGGCTGGAAAGAGGAGCCTTGCAAGAAATGGCAGGAGTGAGACACAGACTGTTTGCATTATCCTACTGTAATCAGATTGAAAAGTTGCTATAGTGAAATTGGTAAAAAGGCAAAAATAATAAAAATATGTAGAAATATTCTGGATTGCTCTTTAAAACCTGACTCAGTGCTTTAAAGAAAATTCACAGTCTGACTGATATTTTCTGGAATACTGATTGTACTAAAATAATTTATCCTGAGATTTTTAAATTTGTGGACTATTTCCATTAAAAAACCTATTTTAATTTAATTCTCGTTTTACTATGTGCAGTGAGTGGCCAATTTACCTCATCCATAAAGTAAATTAAATATTTTGGTAATTTTCTTTTTTATTCTACAGTAATCATTACAAAGGTACTCAAATTAAAAATTTAATGCAGCAAACTTTAAAAACCCAAAATAAAACAACCCACTGAAAATTAAATTCATATCCAAGCAAAATTTAAAGATAAAAGGTTCACACACTGTTGAATGACTCAGCATACTCGCAGCCAAGAATGTGCAGTTCGCATTGGCAAAATACTGTCATTTTCTAAAGCTAAAGGAACCTTCCCTATCCCTCCCTAGAAATATCTGTCCTCAAACTTACTAGCAAATGCTGACAGTACAATATTCTTATTGCTGAATAAATCATAAGTATACCTACAAAATACGACAAAAATTTAAAAACTGCCCACTAGAAGGCAGAATCCCCTAGCATTACGTTTTACAAACTGGACTGATGGCAGTTTTCCCTCTCCTTGACATTTAAATAACAGTTTGAAGGTAGTTAAAATAACCTCAGCTAAACAGTTGGACGGGGTAGATGCATTATTCTGGTACTTGTAAGAGAATAAATATTTTCATTTTTAAACTCTGATAATAATGCATCTCAAAGCAAAAGCATCAAAGTCACTAAACAGGCATCATGACCAAAAATTGTGAAAACTCTGAGTGTTGTGGGGACAGATGGATGACTGCACTGAATGTTCCTGCATCATCTCAAACTCCTGCCTGACCTCTGAAGGACAGAGATTTGGGGACACAGTGCTAAGCAAGGGCAGATCTTTGCCAGAATGCAGAAGACGCCAACTCTGAGCGTATCACTGAGCCCACTTTCTGCCAAGCACTCAGCTGGGAGAGGTGCAGTAAGAGGAGGCTGCACTGATTTGCTGTTTGTAAGTTCTCTTGGTGGATTCCCAGTTTTCCCAGGCAGCATGGTCTGGGGATTTGCAGTGTCCATCACTAGAAAAAGAAAGGCTCTAAAAAGGCAGGTCTAGAGAGAGAATATACAAGAATTCAAGACGGGGAATACTTTAAACCTGATCCTAGGAAGCATGTGATGATTAGTACTTTGAAAAGGCAGGGAATGACAGTTTAATACAAAATCCAGCCTTCCCTAGGATAGAAAAGAATTGTTAACTTGTTCAGAGATGTTTCAGGGCTTCTGGGGTACACTGGGAGTGGACTGACAAGCAAGGCACCCATCTGGAGACTCCTGCAGGTCTGCACAAGGATGCAAGAAATGAACTGCAGGCAGAAGAGGCTGTGAGGCCGAAGGAAAGGTGAAATGCTGCAGGCTGAGATTGAGGGCCGCTCTCTTGGCGCAAGCTGCCAGCTGTGTCTGAGGATCTGCTGTGCATGGAGAGAGCATGGCTCATGCCTGCCAAGGAACTGCAGCAGTGCAACAGCAGCTTTATTTTCCAGAAACGTCCATGGGATAAGGGATTCAGGCTGAACTGTATGATACAGAAGGTTTGTGAATAGGCGCTGTTGGTCTTTCTCATTAGTTTGGGAATTTTGGTCTTTGTTACTGTGAAATGGTTAATTGCTCATCTATTTGGTTTTCTTGATCCTCTTGTTTGTTTTCTCTCTTCAATTAATTTATGTTAATGAGATGTTTATTTGGTGTTCTTTATTCCCCGTTGTTACACTAACAATATCCCAGCTCTTAGTCTTCTCTTTATGTAGTCCAATACAAAGTGGAAATGCTGGGTGAAAAGAAAACAAAGCACATCAACACTGTGAAGGGTCACAGAGCTCCTGAAGAGGGAGAAATAAGTTCAACTGCTCTTGGAATTGCGAAATTTGTACCACTTAACGTAGCTAGGTACAAATTTTATTTTTATCCTTAGTTTCCCTGCATTTAAGCTATATAGAGAAACAGTCAGGTTATTAACAAAAAGTCCTTAAAGTCCATTTTGTGTTCAAATCATCCCTTTTGCCCCTTTCTCTTCCAAGTAGGCTTTTCAGTTTCTTTCATGTCTCCTCCTGCACCTCAGAAGGCTTTCAATTCCCAGCCTCTTTACTCTCTCTTGCATAACTGAGAGATTTGCCAAGGAGGCAGCTACTGGCTAGATGGGGATAAAGTAAAATCCATGCAAACGTCTTTAAAAATACCTTCAACTCATACCATATAATGAGATAAAAAGCAAGATGTATTTTTCAGTATCAAAAGTGCTCATTACCTTTATCACCAAGCTCTCTAAAAAAGGTCGGTCCTGGTTTAGCTTTGGCAACACACAGCAGTGCAGCATCTACCTCCTTTAAAGACACAAACAAGAAAATATAAAGCCAGTTTTGAAAGAGACTTAATCACTTCAGTAACAGAAAGAATGCAAGTTCTTTTGAAGAAGGAAAGGAACATTTTGCTTACCTTTTTTGTCAGTTTCTTGGCTGAGGCTTTGCCTATAATAAAAAAAAAATCGTCATCATTCAATAACAAACCGACTTTAAACTTTGATCAGGTTCTATGGCATTTCTTCAGATTTTTATGGGAAAATGCTAAGTAATATGAAACAGAGTATTTCGCAACAGTTTGTTTCTAATTCCCATAATGATCATGAAAGGACAAGATTTAAAAATAATATGAGCAGTCTGTTCAAATGTTCTCTCAGCCTAGATTAAACCACAGCTCACTTTCATATTGGCGACCAATTTACTAGTATGACTTTGCATACTGCAAGCTACAAATGTCGCACAGATTCCAAAGCAAGACTACACAGTAAGAAACAACTGCAGTATTTACAAAGGGATTTCCAGGCACACATGATAATCCTTGAAGCGCAGGTTGAGTATCTGAAAGCTAAGCAATACCAAAAAAAAAAAAGAAAAAAATGAAAATGATGATGTTTCTATTAAGCAGAAGTAAACTGAACAACTCCGCTTTCTGAAAGAGCATCAGACGAAAATCACGCCAACTCCTAAGTGTTTCTTAGCAGGTTCAGGTCTATACACTCGAATAGGGGAGCCACTGGCAGCAGTATAGGTTGTGCTCCTGTGTAAATCACGTTTGAGGAGCTGCAGTGTATCAAGAGTGGAACATTCCAGCTGGTTAGGAAGGGAGAAACCCTGTGGTCACAGACCCACAGGAGCTGTGCTCCATCCCTTCTCAGTCTATCTCCTCAGCATTTCTCCTCATACAGTTCTCCAAACCCTGTTGTCCTTCACTCGTACCACTCTCAGCCCATCACCCTCTTCCTTCATCACCATTTCCTCTGGATTCCAGCCAGCCATTCCCTCCTATTTATTCACACTGAGTAAGCACAAGCTGAGCCACTTGGACTTGCTCTGTGGACTGCTGCCCCTGTGTGCAGCAGGCTGCTTTGCTCCATGCTCGGTCTCCAAGGTTACTTTGCTGCTTCACAGGCATTTTGTATCCAAAGGGTCAGCAGTGCAGCACCACTATCTGGAAATGGACATGATGGAGGCAGCCTGGTGGGCAGCTGTCAACAAGCATCTACCAAGCTTTTTCGCAGGCCCATAATTTGGCCAGATGGAGGTGCTTTGTCAGTAAAATAGCGAATTTCCATAGTGCTGGCAAATGGCATGCCCAGATGCAAGGGGTCTCCACTGGCAACCTTTGGCTTGGAACATCTCAACCAGCAATAGCTCATTTTTCAGCACAGGCAAACCAGTGCCCTGGCTTCTGCTCCCTGAACTAGCAGTAACAGTTTTGTTGATAAATTCCTCTCCCCACACCCCCTCCTCCAAATCAGCCTAAGGCAGGCACCTGGCACATAACATTTCAACACAAATGTTTAAGTTTGACAAAAGTTATAAGCAACTAAAATTAGGGTTTTAATACTGGAGTGTTGAGTGACCCCAGCAACAGGTGTTGCCAGTACCACCTGTTACTGTGGATGAATACATTTTTGTGCAATGCCTATACATACATTTACACCCATACACACACATATATAAAGCTCCATAGGTAGATACCTTCTAAGTCAAACAATGTATGAAATCCTCTACTTTGCCTCATTTGAGACAAAAGAACTCAGACTAATAACAGATTGGGAGGAGAAGCAACAATAGCTACATTCAGTAAGGCTGAGTCCTGAGCAGTGTGATGTAACACCACAGTTACATCTAACACCATTCCCTGCTGCAGAGCATTTTCATGAATGGCTATTTAGCAAATTAGGTGATTTAGATCTCAGCTTTGAAATGTTGCTGCTTCTGTACAGCACGTTTCAATGTGAAACTAAACTTCAGCTGTTCTTTTGGCCCTGGCAGACCCACCTAATGACGAGCCTTGCAGAAGGGAATGAGTCACGCTGTAGGTCTGTGAAAAACAGTATCTGAAAGAAAAAAGGGAAAACCCACCCTGCAATGTTTTTCACTGTACACACTCCTTGTACTCGCTGTCTGCACTGAAGCCAGCCATACACCCTTATTTGGTTAAGAGCAACTCCATTCATTCCATTCTCCTGATGATCCCAAGAACATCACATCTGGAATGGCACCTGCTACCACAGCAGTGTACTGGGGAGTAGTCTTTTGCCAGCATCCAGAAGGATGATGAAGGGAGACAAGCTAAACTCTGCGAGCTGGAACAGCAAACGCATGGATAATTGATGCAAGGTAAGGAGGAAGCCCTGGAAGCTACAGCTGAGACAATAGTTGGCCGAGTTTGTGAGGCTCTACACTTGGTTAAGTCTGTGTTTCTCTTCTTTGTGTTGCATTCAGCACAACAATGCTGAAACTCTTTATTACACAGTTTTGGGGGACAACATATCCTCACTGAGAACTACCCTATCGTGATAAAAATTAAGAAAGGGAAGGGAAATCTGTTGCAGATGTATGGGCTCTCTTTTCACCAGCCAGCAGTCACAACTGCAACTGCCTAGAGGTCACAGAAATGTGAGCTGTGACAGCCATCAATATCTGCCCTCTTGCATCCAGCCACAGTCACCCTCCGGAGGATGTTTAAGGTGCTGACTTGTTGACTGACCTCTTTCAGAGGTGAAAAGACAGGAACAACGATACTGAGATGCTCCTGCTATCCTTGCATGGATGAAAGGACTGGTGGAGGAAAAGAAGTCTTTGCTGAGTGGGAGAGAAGAGTCGTATCACCCCAGGACATGGTGAGAGGCAGCACCAGGTGGGTCAGAATCGGTCCTTGCAGCGACTGGATGAGAGACAGCTGCTACAGTAAGACAGGAAAAAAGGCAGGAGGGAAAGGGACAGATTGAGAGAGAAACAAAGAGATTTCTACTTTTCAAAGCAGTAAATACACCAAAGTAATAAATGGTGGAATGTTAATAGTGCTCTTCTCACATGAGCAGATGCCTGGAAGCATGTGTACTAGAGGGTAAGAATTTTTTGGAAAAAACACCAAGGGGTTTTTGACACTTGGGACAGTAGTGTTATCTTTCATACTGGGATTTGTGTAAGGTATTAGAATACGATCTTGTAATAATATAATAATTTAAACTGGAGAATGAATTTCCTCCAATAATTATTTGAATGTTTTCTAAGAATTAAATCCAGTTATATTTTATTGGTACTGTCACCATATAAAATCATGTGTGAAGACTCAAGTCTCTGTTTTCACTTGGAAACATTAGCTACTTTTATTGTAGCACTCATAATATTCCTTGAATGCTAATTTAGCTCTTGGTGCTTATTTTCTCCATTTATTTACTTCCTAACAGTGAGATCCCTTTAAACACCAACAAGGAAATCTCTATTAATATCAAATGTGCAGCCCTCTGAGGAATCAGGTCTTTTAAGACCTTGTATAAAATAGTTAGGAGAAGGTTAACTCGTCTCTGCAGAAGATGCACTGCAAAGGTTTTAACAGTTTTCTTAGCCAGTTTGTGTACTGAAGAAAAAAAGTGCCTCTTCCTTACTATGAATTAAATATTGATGCCATCATTCCTCACACATGACTACAAATATATGAGGATCTAAGTCTCTCTCTGAGGAACAGAGGCAACAGATATAATTATTAGGGACTATTTAATCTAATAAGTAAAACATCTATATGATTCAATTTTCTAGAGTTTTATTCTTTTACCTTAATAGATTCTTACTAATCAGAAAACTAATGACACACTACAAAACTTGCTTGTAGTAGTTCGAGTCTTACTTAGATGTGAAAAAAAGAAACTTGGAATTTTTATTGTTTTGAACTTGAATAAATGGGAACAACGGGTTTTTTTTTTTTCCCTACAGACCTGCCACAACTATGATGGAATTCTGGCTTAAAGGACAGTGAGTATTTTCAAGGGTTTCTATGTATTTTACAGATGCCATCATCTAGTTTTCACCATCTATAGCATATCCATGAAACAATGCAGTACAGAAGCACTTTTAATGGACAAAAAGGCACTTTAGCTTTTTAAGTTGGATGAATACCTAGTCTACTTATAAACACACAAGTCCTGTGCCGTTAGCCAAGAAAGTTAGTTGACAACTGTAATTAAGAAAACACTGCCAAGAGCAGCTCCATCAGTCTCAATTTGCCCTCGGCAAACCTGGGTATTTTGTCACTTATGTTTCTTACAATAGAAGTGTTGCCATCATCTATAATTTTTTACACGAAGATGTAGAATGGACCTGACATCAACGTTAGGATTACTGTTAGGAAAGGACTGAATTAAACAAGGCTGAACTTGCACACACAGTAACACCCATTTACACCTGTAGAGCTAAGGAACGGCTTAGATCTGACAAAAGATGTTTAGATTCAAAGAATGAGCAAAACCGCTAAGATCAACAATTCTAACAACAATAAGCAAAGGACAAAGCAAAACTAGTTACTACTATTTTCAAGAAAACATATCTGCAAGATTGCTTTATTTTTGTAATACGGAAATTTAAATTAAATTTTGAATCAACTGTTCTTCAAATGTGAACAGTATAAAATAGGTACCTTTTCCTAGAAGAACAAACTCCTGTCTCTTTTATCAGTAAAGTCACTAAGATGGTTTGACCCGAATCTCTTTTTAGCTCCATTTCAAACAGCCACAATTACAAACAAAAATAAAAGAAAAATTTACCTCCCAGCTTTTTAATTTTGGATGGCATTCATTGGTATCTTTGCTGAACATTGACAGGTTCAAGGTCATACTGAGGTACTATAAAACCATTTGGTTTTTCATGAAAAATTAGGATGAGAATAGCATTAAGTATATTCACAATTGAAACAAACTCTCATTCTGCAAAATGATGAGTGAAACGAACCTTTTAAACTGGATGGGATTTCAGCACAGTCCTAATCTGAGGATCAAGGCATTTTAAAAACCACACCCACCATATGCAGCTCATGCTGTGGCCTTTACAGCAGAGCCCACCCTGCAGCCTTGCCTGCCATGGGAACAAGAATTTGTATTTCTTCCTTATAACTGGCTGCCAGCTTTCACGCAAGCTGAACTCTGAGAATCCTGCACCAGCGAGCTGGGTTAGATAAGAATTGTGTATGTTGATTTCCTTGGGGAGATGCTGTTAAAATTTCTGTTTAAATTAGCCTGAAATGGAAGATCTTTGAAATTCAATAGCTTGTATTTCATTCTCAGCTCTCTTAGATAATTTTAATTAAACTGGACAAGTATGTTATATTAACAAAGTGTGCCTTTTTTACCTACCTTATTTTTGTTCTCATTCTTTAAAGCTCTTCTATGCATTTATAAAGTACTTACTGCTAACAAAACCAATAAAGGACAAAAATTCAAGCTAGTAATTAGTTCTTTAAGGCCTCCTTTTGAAGTACTGGTGATATTGTAGATAAATTAAGGATAGCAAAAAAATTTAAGGCTTTTGGAAAGCAAGACAAACCAAGGGGTCAGATTGCTATGCTAGCTCCTGGCAAACCAATATCTGAATAATAAATGAGCATGCAATTTAAATGAATTAAGAATCTACTTCAGCTAGAAAGCTTTTACTGAACTACTGCATTGCTCCATTGAAAGATAATTTATAAAAGTCATTTCAATCACATGAATTAGTGAACTGAACGACCTGAATTGAATTCAAGTATGCCCAGTGGAAAAGGCAATTTGCAATAATAGAAGCTTCTGCTATGCTTTACAAAACAAGCTTTGCATCTGTCCTTCTTTATTTAAAGCAATCGCTCCTCTGAGGAAACAAGAAATACAGAGCGCTGGGACGGGGCCAGCGCTGGCAAATCTCCATTTCAGAAGAGCAGTTGCATCAGAGCAAGTCAATACCAGAAGGTTTCTCAGTGAGTCAGGCAGCCCGGGGTAAAAAGGGTGGGATGCTGATGCAGGGAGGAAACATCAAAGGATGACACAGTCTTTTAGGAAACTGAAACAGACAAAAGAATTAAGATAAGCAAATTTTCAAAACCTCTTAAAGAGACCATGGCACTGAGTCACCAAAGTTCCAAAATAAGCAAAGGTACCAGGGTAAAAAGCAGGTGCTGTGGTGCCCACTACAGTGCTTGCAAACAGCTCAATCCTAACTGCTGGGACTGTAGCAGGAGTCTGTGGGAAGGGCAGGGAGAGCAGGGGAACTTCTCCTTAGATATTATCCAGGGAAAGTGATGTACTCCCAGATCCGCTCTCTTTCTAATAACATATCCAAGCTGCAGGTAGGGAAAAGCTGAGAATATGTTCAAACTTCCAAGCTTACCACAGGACTTGCACTGCAAGGACATACAGCATATAGAAAGTTACTTCTCCCAAGCAGCTGGAGCAGCCTAACAGGCCTGTAAGGGCAGCCCTGCAAAGGGAGCATGTGATGCAAGCTAAGACTTCACACAAGCAGCAAGACACACAAGCAGCAAGAAGCCAAGCAGAGAGCACAACTGCAGCTGAGCATTTCCCCAGCAGGAGAGGCTGCCAGTCCTCTGGGCAGGCAGAGCTCAGCACTGGAGGGAGCACATGGAAAAAAAATGTGTCATGTGAAATGCAAGTCCTCAAGCTCCCAAATAAGCACCTCATGCTTGGTTCCTCTGGCTTCATTTAGATGTCTAAAAATTAGGTGCCTAAATCTGAGTTAGTGATCTCTGTGGTGCTTTGCTGTAACTATGCTGGTGTGAGGACATACACAGAAGAAGGTTTATAATTAACTTTGAAATCTGCTGCTCCTATTTCAGATCTGAAGGAGAGCTCATATGCCCAAAAGCTTGTCTAATTTTTCCAACTTAGAGGAACTGGTCTAATAAAAGATATTATCTCTGTCTACAAACTTCATCCTGACTAATGACCCCAGGCTCCCTTTATACTCAAGGGAGAGAACTAGACGCAGAGAAAGAACAATTTATTCCAGGTTGAGACAGGTGTCCAATCCAGGTCTTGGACTTATCTGTTTCCTTCCTTTAACTTTAAAGAAATGCTACAATTACTTCCTCTGACCTGATATTCAGCTTTTATATATGTAAATTGAGCAGGTGAGTTCTTCCACATACAACCAGATAACTCACACTGTGACTGCTTTCTGTATTTGCTACATCTGTAATCTGTTTTTTCCAGCTTCCTATCTACCAGCCTGATGTTAGCAGTGCTAAGGGCATGTATTCTCTGTTTTAATAAGAACTTAATCAGATGCAAGGACAAAGTTGACTACAGTTCAAGACACAGAATGGCTGCATAATTGCAGCAATAAAGTCTTATACAGGACAACTAAGATTACCTGGAAGGAGCAGTATCCATAATACATGTTTCTGAGACCAGAAGGGTGGAGAACAACTCCTGCAACTTACAGAGAACACTAAACAGTTCACACTTTTGGGATAGATGGCATTTCCTGACTCTGCACAAAACCATGGACCTTCCCATGAAAAGGCAAGCAGAGCCTCAATCCCCAGAAATTCCTGTTATAATGTTTGAGATTGCAGTCAGTCTTATCTAGCAAAGAGCAGCATAAACTAGACTACGCCTTCAAGAAGACTCAATTCATGAACTTTGATCCTACTCTGAATTTAAAAAGGTATAATTTGTGTAGCATCACTCTCTTTAAGTCATCATCTCCTATGGCTAACAAAAAACTAGTTTTTAAATACTACAGTGTCAGAGCACATGCTAGGTTAGGATACCAGACAAAGATTAACTATTAGGAGAGCCTCCTACCACTAGAGGTTGTGGTGGTTTAGGTGGTTTGTGGAGGTCTAACTCTGTTCCTCTACTAGGCAGTGTTAGAAGTCATGATCCCTGGCCTAAGGGTTCTGCAATCTACTTTACGGCTAGAGAAGATTATTATAGAAGAACAAATAAAGAGGGGTAAGGACAACAACAATGAAATAATACAGTTAAAAATCTGACTGCATACACAACTTGAGCAAATTGCATCTTAATTGTAAGCAGAGATTAATTTGGATTCAGAATGAAAATGTGTGCAAATCATCCCACAATCAAAATGAAGGAAGAAAAGGTCAACATCTTAACAAAGCCAGAAACTGATTCTTATCTCACTATATATAACTTGATTTAAGCCTAGGTGCTCAATGTAAAGCAACCATTACCACTGTAGCAACCACTCCTATTGTCTCATTCAGCTACTTCCTTTACAATATGCATTCTAAAGATCTTCCCTGTCATGACAAACTGTTACGTTTCACATGCATCTTACAAAAGGCAAAAAAAAAATCCCATAAACCAGTTAAAGACTAAGCACAAGAATATTAAAGATTGCTTATTACAAATTGGGTTCTCTTGCTGGCAAACATAACTGAGGTGCCAGGTGAAGAATTCATCCGTTGTGTGAGAATTTATCACTAGCATAAAGCTACCTTACTAACCCTGAAATAAGGAAAAAGCGGACATGTCAGAGGGGACTATCTTTTCCACCTTGTTGCTTTGATGCAATTTATCCCCCAAGCAGGAACTGCAAATCATTTCAAACTCTGTCAAATTATATGAAGTAACTGTATGGTTTACTGCTCTTTGATATGTAATGAACACTCCAACATGAAAGAATTATAGATAATAATGCCAGAAATAATCACGTGGGTCAACCACATTGTCCTATTACTCCCAATAGATTTGACTCATGCATTATCTCATAAGTTTAGGTGCACACAAATACATGTTCACACATTTGAAAGACAGTATTAATACTAAAATTAGTTTGGAAAATGGCCTCAAGTTGCACCAGGGGAGGTTTAGACTGGAAAAATTTCTTTACTGAAAGGCTTGTCAAGCTCTGGAACAGGCTGCCCAGGGAAGTTGTGGAGTCATCATCCCTGGAGGTATCTAAAAGACATGCAGATGTGTTGCTTAGGGCCATGGTTTAGTGGTGGACTCTTTTCTAACCTAAATGATTCTATGATTCCATGATTTGGCTTTAAAAGACAACAGAATCACTAAGGTTGGAAAAGACCTCTAAGATTATTGAGTCCAACCACTGATGCAGCACTGCCAGGTCCGCCACTAAACTGTGTCCTGTCCCCGAGTGCCACATCCAAGAGCCTTTTGATCGCTTTCAGGGATGGTGATTTCACTACTTTTCTGGGCAGCCTGTCCCAATGTCTGACCACCCACTCACTGAAGAATTTTTCCCTAGTACCCAGCCTAAACCTTCCTTGGTGCAATTTGAGGCCGTTTCCACTCATCCTGTCTCTTGTTACCTGGGAGAAGAGAACGACCCCCACCTGGCCACAACTTCTTTTCATGTGGTTGTAGAGAACAGTAAGGTCTCCTGAGCCTCCTTTTCTCCAGGCTGAACACCCCCAGCTCCCTCAGCTGCTCCTCACAGGACTTGTGCTCCAGACCCTTCCCCAGCTCCGCTGCCCCTCTCTGGACACGCTCCAGCCCCTCAATGTCTTTCTTGCAGTGAGGGGCCCAGAACTGAACACAGGATTGGAGGTGTGGCCTCAGCAGTGCCGAGTCCAGGGGGACGGTCACTGCCCTGGTCCTGCTGGCCACACCCCTGCTGATCCAGGCCAGGTGCCATTGGCCTTCTTGACCACCTGGGCACACACTGGCTCCTGTTCAGCTGCTGTCAAACAGCACCCCGAGGTCCTTTTCCACCGGGCAGCTTTCCAGCCACTGCCCCCAGCCTGTGGAGCTGCCTGGGGTTGTTGTGACCCCAGTGCAGGACCCAGCACCTGGCCTTGTTGAACCTCATACAATTGGCCTTGGCCCTTTGATCCAGCCTGCCCAGATCCCTCTGCAGAGCCTTCTTGCCCTCCAGCAAATCAGCACTCCTGCCAAACTTAGCGTCATCTGCAAACTGACTGAGAGTGCACTTGATCCCCTTGGCCAGATTATCAATAAAGATATTAAACTGGCCCAAATACAGAGCCTTGGGGAACACCACTAGTGACTGGCCCCCAGCTGGATGTAACTCCACTCCCTACCACTCTCTGGCCATCCAGATATTTTTTTTACCCAGTGAACAGTGCACCCACCCAAGCCATGAGCAGCCAGCTTCTCCAGGAGAATGCTGAGGGAAACGGTTTTTCAAAGGCTTTTCTAAAATCTAGGTAGACAATACCCATAGCCTTTCCCTCATCCACTAGGCAGGTCACCTCGGTGAAATTAATTCAACTGCTTTGTTCATGAAATAGTTTGCTTCTTAAACTTATTTATCCAAGCACAAACTTCAGGATACTGTTGATATTGCTTATTCCTAGTGGAATAGAAAGAAAAAAAATCTAATGATTTGAAGTAATTTAAAACTTTAAAATTAAAACTGGCAATATTAAGTGGAAAAAATGTATTTATTAATGGTATCAGCATGAAAAATGCAGTGGTTACTGTAATTCTCTTCAGATATAGGACATTTATAGTACTTGTGTCCAAGCAGTAAATAGCTAACATATTAGTGCATCTAGGCAATTTAAATTACTGCAGTGGGTAAGCAACCAGGAGCATTGACATTTCACATAAATTGCATGGGTTCTCAAGAGTACTGTAAATATAAATAGCTACTTAGATCCAGTTTATATAGTAGCTCACTTTTTTTACTGTTTTTCCTGTTTCACCCTATCACATATCAAAATTATTTACACCATCATTATTGCTTTCTCTTTTGTTATGTTTTGTACTTTTTAAAAAAGATTTACTTCTGCTACAGCAACATGTAGTAAAAGGTCTTAGAAATATTACCAAAAATGTTCAAAGAGGTGATAGCTGATTGGAAAAGTATAATGGAATTCTACTAGAAATACCAGTTTGGGAAACGAGAAAGAGGTGGCTGATGTTTTCCTGTACTGCTATTGTGAAATCTGGAAATCTCAACAGCAGCATGTCCGATTTCTATTGCTGCACTATTCTAATGATGGTGGTAATCATGTTTCATTCTCCTAGTGCCTTGTCCTTCCATCAAATGTATAGAGTTTGAGGCCTTCAGGGCTCCACAGAGCAAACCCATCCTTTCCAACATCTTATTGTTCTTATTTCCTTCCCAGTGGTAACACTCTAGGGAATATATCACAAACAGCACCTTTTTTGTGATTGTGAAAGATGGTCTCAAGAGTTTCTGAGAAGCTTGTGGGAAAACCCATGAAGCAGGGCTCCCCCATGGTTAAGGGAAATTACCTCACTCACAGAATAGCTGAAGTTGGGACGGAGCTCTGGAGGTTCCTGCAGTAACTAGAATGCCCTTAATGTCTCATGATGACAACAGGAAAAAGCTCAAAGCAAAGTCAGTCAGAATATGTTGCCCAAGACCAGGTCCAGTTGGGTTTAGCATTCGCTTGCAGACATTTGTTCCTAGAAGGGTTATGAATACCAGACATGTCTATAATTTAATACAGTCACTTGACCAGTCCTTCCAAAAAGAAAATATCCACTTATGTGCTTTTGTAACATACACTAACACCAAATACATGCAATAGTTGGTAGGTTTCATATGCAGTTTTAGGATTTTGCCCTCTTCCTTATACTACAGGCAACAACATTCTCATGCAGTTGAAGGCTGTAGCCTGGCTTCAATTCTCACTAACAACCTACAAGACAGCATTTTTGCCTTATTTGTTGAGTCATGAAAGTACTAAGCACCGGATTTAATAGTGAATTGGGGCATTTTACTGAAAGGAAACAGTTCTATATTGGTAATTTCATTAATGTGAACTGTGTGTTTAAGCTCAAGGCTTGGGACGTTTTGTCTTGCTGTCCAGAGCACTATAAACACCAAAAATTCAAAACATTATTATGCTTCTCTTCCAGAACAAAAGCTCCATTCATGAACATGCAATTTACAGTGACTAGCTGTCTGAGGGCATTGCTTTTGAGTTTACAGAACAATTACTTTGTAAATTATAACCAATATAGATTCTGCTTAGGAATGAAAGGATTAAGTGAACACCCACTAGATGGTGTTCAATTACTGCATGGGGTGACTGGGCTAGTTACAGCTCCTATTCACCTCTGCAGCAGAGTTTTCTTGAAGAAAAAACACATACATTCATATTAGAGGACAAAAAGGGGATGAAATAATTCTTTTAACTAAAAATTTGGAAATGCTTTAGTAAATTATTTACCATCTGTGTTGAATGTCAGTAAGAGGAACTTCTAAAAGATATGACAAATATAAGCAAAAGAAAGCACACAAGGTTGTTTAGGATCCACTTGCTACTAGTCTACAGTTTTACTCCAAAACAATTTTTGCAGTTGATGATATTATCCATCTGTTGTCCACCTTCCCAAATTCTGCTGACATCATCCATTGAAAGAAAAGGGTTCATAAACACTCACCAAAGAAACAAGTCCATTTTGCGATCAGTTTTATTAAGAGGATGAACTGAATTATTGGATGCCTACTCTTGCAGAACCCAATGCATCACTTTCTTTTTCAGCAGAATCTTAATAATTGCAATTAGTCCCCATTAATGTTAGTGAATCAGCTTAAGAAAGGAGAGGAAAAAAAAAAGAAAGTAATAAAACTGATGTTTTAATGGAAGAGACTTTTGGCATAGGTGCAGTATTGTAGCACTTCAGATGTTCCAGATTCCTGGAGATGACAAGGATGATAGTGATAAAGGGAATTGCTATTCAGAGTTTAATTAAGCTAATGCTGTCATGTCGGAATTTCTAGAAGGAGCCTTTTCCTTTATAAGGCTCTGAAGTGCAACCTTACATGAAAATTTTAGGAAGGCCATTTTAGTGCAGATGATACTGCAGTGATGACATTACTTGTTCCAAAAGCCATTGTGAAAAGATAAGGACATTCTAATAACAATGTTTAGGAAGACACTGCCTACTGCTTTGAGCTTTTACTGATGCTGCACAGCCCTACTTCACTGTTTCCATAGCTCTCCAGGTTCAAGCATTATTGCAATCTCTAGTTTTTCTTTCCTTCTTCCTTCTCTTGTTTAATTGGAGTTCCTTTCAGTGGCTGACTTGCTTTCCTTCAGTTGATGGTCCACATCATTCTCACCCTTATCTTTAAAGTAGCCTGGAGTTTCTTTCCACTTCTAAGATTAGCTTATTCTGTTATTAGCACATACAGAAGCTCTAAGCAAACCAGTAACAGCCCCTGCTGAGTCTGACTTGTTTATACATCATTAACATCTGCCACACAGCAATTAACAGATGTTTGGAAAGTTTTCCTACAGCAGGGGCTCCAAGGGTATGTAAATGATAACAAGATGCTCCTGGTTTTTAAGCTATGAAAGATTTAACCTATTTTTGCCATGCAATAAGCTTAATGAAGAGATTTTGTTAGGTTCTGTTAGTTTCTCAGAACAGCAGAATGCAGACCATCACATAAAACTAATCTGAAACATTGTCTTTATTCAGTCCACAAGGTGGTAACTGGAAGAAGAGCAGGATCATGAAAAGTCTGAGAACTCCCCTAAGACTAAAGTAAAGAGAAATCATGGAAGAGCTTAAAAACAGATGTTAATTATACCTTACTGCACTGGTCAAAACAGCTTTGTCAATTTGCAACCTAGAAAAAAATTAATGCTGCTAATAGTATGTTTAAAAATTAATTATTGACATGATATTCATCAGCCTTCTATATAGTAGAAACAAAAAGTCTTGTGCACCAACTAGAGCACCTCCTCTACACTAAAGAATGAACTCTGCAGACTGAATAAGAGAAGAAAAGATAAGCCATCACTTGACCCTTTGACTTCAAACTCCTCATATGATAAAGAAAAAAGTCTGGCAGAAAAAAAAAAATCTAGACAAAGAAGATCAAGAGTTTCTTAAAAAAATTTTTTTTTCTTTCTAGAACTGTCTTATTTCCTCAGGAAAAAACCTCTTCTCCCCCTGAATTCAAATAATCTGATGAAGCAAACCTCAGAAACACATTTGGCTTTACCCTGGCTTTTATTTTACAGTCAGATTTTCTGAAGAATTCTGATCATATTAAGTACCAGAGGAAACACTGTAATATGTCAAGACAGAAATAGAACAGAAATATTTATTCAGTAAATATAATGAAGGAGGCAAATCCAAATGCAGAAGTACACTTTACATCAAAATTCCCAATAATGTCTCATTTAACTTGCAGCAGCCTTCACTATACTGGGCTTCTGTGTCCACCACTTCCAATTATCCTTGTTGTCTCCTTCCTGCCATTCTCAGCTTCTCTGACAAAACTAATTTCTCCTCCAAGAGCAATTGTGGACTGAAAAAATGAACAATTTTTTCCTTTTCCTGAGAAAAAGTGTACCTTACCTGGGGGCATCAAGCCCTTGACTGTACAGGACCTCCTCAAAGGACATTCTTTGCCAGATCTCTCTTTTTCCATTTTAACCGCCATACAATGATTATGTCAAAAATTTCCTCACCTAAGAATGCAGAAAATAATTTGCTCTACACCACAGTATCCTCAGCCTGGCAGACACATGAGGTACAAATGAGGACCAAAGCACCTATGATGCTGGAAGCTGTTCTGCACGTAGTGACTGCGAGTGGAGCACAGAATACACGCATTTCAGCACTTTGCTCAAATGAGCATCGCTTTGTACCATTTTTCTCCTTAACTAAAGCTGCACTTTGACATTTCAGATGTTTCAGAAACAGTATTAATTTAAGAAGTTCCTGACTTCAATCCTTGTTCCATCCCTTAGACCACAGTGATTGCTAGCAGAGTGAGCCAGGGAATGACGCTGGCTTTACACAGATAAATCAGACTCAGAAAAGCATGGAATAAAGATACCTACATGAAGCTGTGGAACAGATAGCCTCACCCAGACAGAGGAGATAAAAATAAACTCAGGTTTGCTTAACTTAACAAGACAAGTGCAGAGTGTTAACTTAATTATCTATAATGTATCACAGACCTAAGGTTCAAAAGAAAAAAAATCCACTATTTTAGGAAATGGGAAATGTTAGCACAAGAGCAAGAGGGTTTAAACAGACAGTGACTACTTTTAGGGTGGATATCAGCAGAGTTTTTAAGCAACAGAGGAGATGTTGTGTCAATGTTTTCCAATATAAGCAGTGGTAAAAAATGATTTTAAATTGAGTATGAAAAAAATGTATGAGGTCTATATTTTAAGTTTGTAAACTGCTGTAATAGGAACTGACTTCCAGAACATATGTGATAAATTTTGAAACACTTAGCTCTGAAATGCTTAAGACAAGTACAAAGCCATGAAGTATTTCCCTAAGAGAGGACACAAATCCATAAAAATACATTACAAGATATTACATGTTAACTTAGGGGAGCAGTGGCAATAAATATGAGTGTTCTTACAATGGTTTGACTAAGCAGATACCCTTTCTCCTCTTTACAGAAATACTGGACATAAAGAATAACTACTGTCCTCTTGAAATGAGCATTTACTTTAGCTGCAGAGGAAAGAGATTGAAATGACAAATTAATCAAATTTTAGAAGGGCTTTTTATAGTTCTCAAAGTTGGTACAAATGAAAAGCAAACAATGGACACCATTCTTCCAGTGGAAGTGTAGAGTAATTTATGTTGCCCAGTGTACTTTTAAAATGACCATACTGGTTTAAAAGACCCACTCACTTTTTCAGCAGCAGAGACTGCCTTTACCATCCTACAGATGGCAAAAAATAGCTCTCCTTAGCCGATTCGAAGAAAGCCAGAGAAGCAGATGAAGTTTTTGAGCATTAGGTTTTATAGTTTCTCCCAAGAAACTGACAGTGAAACAGAAGGAAGCTCTCATATTCTATATCACCAACAAATTCACAGACAGGAAATAAATGCTATTGTCAGGGTGTGGGTGACACACAAACACGTGCACACCCCTTCCCCAGGAGAATCAAAAATGAAACAAAAAGCATTTGGAACAAAAAAGGAGGAAAAGTCCTCTGTTTTCTGGAACTGGCAGTTTCTCTAGTGGGATACGTGACTTTGTAAGCGCTTGGCAATACCGATGCAGCAGCAAGATTTCACTGTCTCAGTAGTTCCAGAAGTATCAGAGGTATTGGCACAAAGGACATGTGTTCAAGACTTGAAAAGAAGGCTGGCGCCTGGGAAAATGAGCTGTATCATTCTGAAGACTTCAAACATCAGTCCTGAAAGACAACTGGAATAAACTGAATAACATCAAAAGGTAGCTTGTCTTGGCCATGTCTTCTACTTAAATTCCATGCAAGGAGCCCATTTCAAAATTTTTATTAAGCCAAGTACGATTGCAGCTCTTGGTGAACAAAGTCCCTGGACACTGGCATTTTATGTATACTGATCAGCTGAAAAAAGCTAGAAAAACCAAGAATAGGCAGGTAGGATGGATTTGGATCTACTAGCAATGATGAACTACTTTTTGTCTGGTAAGAACCACAATGCAGGATTTGTTGGAAAATGTGGGATTTTTTTTGTTAGCTGTGTCTGTAAAATCCTTTCACTTTCAGGCTTTTCCAGGTCTGAGAGGAAAGATATTTTAAAAAAGACATAGCCAGCAGAATGACCAGGTGCTTGCCAGGATTATGGATGGTGGTGTGAGGACCTGAGCCTCTCAGAGGGACTTGACAACACTGGAAGACTGATTTGATTACTAAGAATTGTCTCTTGTCTGCATTCTCCTCTGCAGTAACAAAGCTCGTAACCCAAGGGAGGGCACTGCCATACAAGCAGGTGGCTCTAACAAGAGGAACCTGTGTGTTTTACACATGGAAAAAAAGTCTTTGAACTCGGTATTTGCTTTTGTTTCACAGCAGATGAGGAAGGCTACCGAGCACAATCAGTGCTATAATCCACTGCAGGTGCAAGGCTGGGGAGTGAAAAACAGAGCGTAACCTGGCCAGTTTCTCCCTTAGGGAATTGATGCCAGTGTTTTCCAAACAGGGAGCAATGGAACTTCTCAAAGGTGCCCCCCTGGAGACGCCAGCTGTTTGGCAAGTAAGGACAAGTCCTCTCACCTACCAAAGCAGGCTGCACACCTTGCCTTCTGCTACTGCCTAGAAGAAAAGTCATTTATACTCTGTGGTTCTACTCTAGGCATTTTTAAAAAAACCTCATAATGTAACATTTCTTATGAGAACAAGCAGGGGAAAAATAGTAGTCTGTATCAAGGTTACTCAAAAAAAGGATAAATCGTATGACTAATACAATAAAAATTCAGCATTGGCCTAAGGAAAAGCACGGAACCACCAGTACCAAAGGAGTTACAAACAACTGAAAATATGAGGCTAGAATGCGTGCTAGATTTTGGCAGGAGCCTGATCTGTGCTCCTGGCACCTGCTATCGTCCACCAACAGTCTGCAGATCCTCATCAGTTATTAAATATCTGAATGCACGCCAAGGAATTTTAAAACCAGATTGTACTTCTGAGGGATAAACCAATACCTGTCTGTGTTGAGGACATATGTTGCAAGAAATTAAAATACACTTAAGAGTGAAAAAATTCATTGAGTCTGATTTTCACGCTACATCTGTAAAGACTTAATTGTCAGCTAAGCAGGATGTTTCAGAAGTGATTAAGTTCCACTGAATTATTAAAAAAATAATACCGAAGTAATCTGTCAAAAAGTATTTTGAACCCGTGGGAGAACAAATCCCAGAGATATTTTCTGTGGCATGTTGACGGTATGTTATAAAAGTAGTTGAAAAAGTGTGTGGTGTTCTAAAAAAATAAAAAAAATCTTTAAAGATAGGAAAAATATTCAGAGACCAAGAATGATTGTATGAGCTCTTGAAATGTGCCCATGTGTTTAAAAAAAGTGACTTCTCTGTTAGGTATTTTAAGTATCACATTAGCATGTCACAAAACTGGAATACTTGACTAAAGCAGAAACTGTTGCAAGACTTCTGAAATTCTAAGGCAGACGATGTTTATACAACAAGCAGACTCCTGTTATTAATAACCAGATCTTTCCATTACTTGCACTAAAAGTATTCTGTATGCACACAATATATTTTCATCCGTTTCAAGGAATCTGTTTTCCATTCAGATGCCATTAAACAACCAATAACTTTCACACTTTAAATAACCAAATCATTCAAGATGTGCATTGAGACCACTTGCCTCTTGCTCACAACTCTGCTGAAGCCTGATTGCTTTTATTATCGGTACTATTTTTGTGCTGAGTTTTTAAAAATTGCTTTAATTAATTGAGAAGATGTAATTTATCTTCTCATTGAACTGTTTTTCAGAAAGCTAAATAGCTAGTAACGTATTTTCAAATCAGGACATCTTGCCAAAGTTTTTACCTAAACAGTAGCATTGCAGTCAATCGAGGAAGAACTCTCAATCTGCATCACTCTTCAGCCAGTCATCAATGCCACAAAGAGAAAAATAGGAATCAATCACAACAGAGACACCAGCTCAGTATAACCTTACTGTTGTCTCACACAGATATAGCCACAAACATACAAATGTAATTAATACAATGTCAGTATAAATGTAAGGATCAAAAATATATTTTCCTATCTGACTGTACAAGGAATGTATCTTAGGTACCTTCCACATGGTTGAAGGCAGGGAAATAGAACTGGAGGAAAAAAAGACATCTTTTCCCTGTGCAATGATATGCTAAAACACGTTTCTTTTTAAGTGATTTTGCTCCATGGTTCCCTTTCCTCCTGCTCTCCCATCTGACCACATATGCTTCCTTGTTGCTGCAGCTGCAGGGCTACAGCGCTGGAAGCCAGCACTCACCTAACCCCTCTGCTCTCAGCGCTGCTCCCCTCTCAGCTGTTTTTTGGACTCTCAACCAAATACCTTCTTCTGAAAAATGGGAGCAAACAAGTTAAATTGGTGCAGTGGCCAGTGGTTAACATGCCACAAAAGCAGCCCGGCCAACAGAGCAGATTTGAATGCTGCAGGAGGGAACAAGCCATTTCTCCTCAAGAATCCCATCTGATTCTGTTGTGTAGTACCTTGTGAAGCAACTATTATGAAAGCACATTAGTGTTTATTTTGAGTTCACAACAAAACATTATGTCCAGACATAAATACACATTATCAAGATTATAGGAATTTCTGCCATATTTTTAAACAAAGAACTATTTACCGTCAAATTTGTTTTTAAATAAACACACAGCCTATGTACTTTAGTTATCAGGGTTAACATCTAATTGCTGAGGACAAAAGAAGAAACAAAAACCTCCCTTATTTAGCTTATCTATTTACCAGCAATTGGCTGAGGCACAACATTTGATCCAAAACAATATAGTATGTTATGCAGAACACCAATTTTAATGTTCTACTTGGACACTTCAAGCAAAGTAGAAGTATGTTACTTTGAGGACTTTGACAGGGTTGTGGCAGGATTTGCTAATGCTTTTTGGGTGATGAAGGATAGCTGAAGATGAAAAATCCACAGTATAGAACAGTTACAAGGCAGAAATTTTCAGCAATCAATGTTCATCTTTGCTTGTGTGTGCAATTCCTTAACAGGAATATTATTTTCCTTTACGCACAACCCCACTTTAAGAAATGAGTAAACAATGATGACTAAGAAGCTTTGGCTAGAAATGGATGATTTTGTTTCATTTTCTAAAATTCAGAAGAGATTAATATAATGACCTTAAACCATCATGTTATTTCTTTCGGTTATCTTCGCTTCACCTTCCATCTAGCACTGGGCAAGGGGTCATCTTTGTCCTGCATACCCAGCTTGCAGAGCTCTCTACTGTGTTTGGGGGATTTGAGCAACAATGACATAACTGCTAAAAAACCACTAAATGCACAGATAGAGAGAAAACTCTTTGTTAACACATTAGAAATTTGAGAGGACTGAATTCAGTTCCCAACTGTATCAATGGCTCCCCACATAACACTTCAATCCCCACTTCCCACATGAAACTCCTCCATTTAGACAAGTTTCAATCTTATTCTTTGACTCTGAATCCTAGATTTTAGATCTGACACTGATCATGACTCAGTCTGATTAGTTATTGTGTATGAAATTCAGGTCAAAATGAAGGCACTAAAGTATAGGCATCTGAACTCCCGCCAAAGGCAAAAAACTCAAGACCCAAAAATAAAAAGACTGACTCAGCTCATTCCAAAGTGCTCATCTACTGACTGGTCCCTCCTGGCCCTCCTAACACCACTGACTGCACCAGCACTGACCTCAACTAAGGACAACAGAGAACTCAGTTTTTTAGCCATCACAGGCTTGCACTGTGTCCTTTCCTCAGATTCCCTCACAGCCATGACCACGCTGATGCTGTGACATGAAGGCACCCGTCATATCAAGCCTGCAAACACACCACAACTTTGCGCCAACTGTGTTCCCACAGGAAGCCTGAACAACTTCTCCAAGGAAACTTACAACACGCTACTCCTCACTGCCAGGTAGGACTCTGCCATGGAAATCCTGCCTCTGGTACCCTGGTACTGTAGAACACAGAAAAATCTCTTTTACCACAGCTGAATGAATGAAGATGCTACAACACATGAAATCTGGACTGAGTAGACACACAAGTCCTTATTTAGCAGGTGTCAATTGTTATTAGACAAGGTAACCTGAAGGTTTATCTTTTACCTGGAAGAGGAATAGAATAACCTTCTCCAGAAAAAAATGAACATAAGCACAGTTTAGATTCAATGCACTGCAAAATCTTCATTTACTGAAGGACTCTTGCAGTAATTTCAGAAAATTTCAAAAATTAATACAGATTTTCTTATATGTTCTGCAGCAGCACATCAGAGATGGTATTTCCATGGAGCTCTAACACAGTATTAGTTGTCTAATCTGGAATATGAGCCTAAGTATGCACAACTGTTTAAGACACAAGTTTCACATGAAGGGTCTCTCAAATATACTCCTGGATTGCAATGAAAATTCAGTGTAAATCAGCAGAGTTTAATCCTTCCCATACCTGTTACCTTAAAAGTGCTAGAATTCCTGATGCAACTCAACAAATTTATATTATTTGTATTGGATATTACTAGACATTGTGAAGTATTTTTACATCACAATAAGAACAGTAACAGAGAACACATTTTCACTAAACTATCATTGCATCAGGTATGATGATTTACATGAACATCCCACAGATTACCCAGAAGAATTTGGCTGGTTTTGCAATGGTTTGCCACGCATCCCTGTGGTAACATAGTTTAAACACAAGATTACATGGCATGTAGCCATGAATCCAAAATCCCCAAAGGTGCATTCAGTATGCACTGCACTAACTAGCAGACAAAAAATGCTGTCATATTAGTTTTGCACTGGCACAAATGCTGTGCCACACTACCACATCTCATTTACTGTTTGCCACTGTTTATAAAGAGGTGGCTGCTTTCTTTCATAATGTAACTAACAGCAATAGAACTAGGCACATATTTACAGAGTAACTTGGTGTGAAGCACTACCTCTAAAAGCAACCAAATTTTTTTTGGACGGTGTCTTTATTCCTTTAAAGAGCTCTTTGCTTTGTCAATATGCAGAACAAAAAGTCTGTCAGGAAACTCTGCATTTGTTATCAGCTCATTCTCCTTACATGGCAGTACTGTAAATATTTTTCTTCATTATCACCCTGACAGTAAATAACTTTGAACGTGTGATTTAATTAACAGGAATGCTAATATTTCACAACTTTTGCCTACCTTAAAGAAAATAAGTAATAGAGAAACCCATGCACCAGGAAACAAATGACCAGAGGTAGTGAACTAAGGTCTACCAGGCAGGGTTCAAGATCACTTAGGCTGGATGACAGCTGATATATTCGCAGTACAGTTCATCTGTTTTCTTATCTGGTAAAGTGTTCTATAATAAATCATAATTTATTGCACGTTTTGCAACCTTGTCAAAGGGCACACCTAAGATCTTTGCTTCAGTAATAAATTCCACCCAACTGTGTACAGGAATTCACTTGACAATCTGCACATAGCTAAAATATTTTGGTATTTTCTAATGCTAGCACCAACAACTCGTCTGGTTTACACAACAGCACATTTACTTTCTACTAACTTCGATTATGTTTAAAAACTAACAGGAGATTTCAAAGTATTTCTCCAACGACAACCACCCATGAGCAAAAAACCCTAAGGCTGCTGGCCAAAGTCTCCTATTCTCAGTTCATAACTGTTTCTCATCCCTCTTTTTGCTTGCCTTTTTCCCTTGCGGGAGTGTTTATCTCTGAATAGGGACAGATCAACCTCAGCAATATTTCTTGATGTACACAACTAAACTGCTCGTGAGGCTGTTCATATGTTTCTGCATATTGTCTGTAAAAAGAACAGCAGAAACAAAACTTTAGAACAGCCCTAAGTCTTCCATGTTACTATAAACAGCATCCAACTGGAAAACTCCAAAGAAATATTTATGAAGATGAATGGTCACTGCCAGGGTGCTTCAGATTCTTCTCAGAGATTTGGGTTTTTTTACTTATTAGCAATTAATTAAAAAGAGGTAGAGAATAACCAAATCATTACAGCTTGAAGTTCAGCATTATAAGACTCACCATTTGTATGCAGGATCACATGTTAAAATTGCATCTAAGTATGCAGTAAGTGAAGGGTTTTCTAGAATAACTGGTAGTGCCTTTTTCCTTTCTAAAGGCACTGTTCAGGGTGAAAGAGAATTATTTTATAATATAAGCAGAAAGCTTTCAAAATAATTGCTGCATTGCTATTAAGTTCACTATCTTGACCCACTCTGAATATACCAGGACAGACACTTGAAATAGGTCTGTTTATTTTCCTCATATGAAACTCTTCTAAACACAATGAATAAACCACTGCCTTTAAAATACTTCAAGTACCATATTTCTCTGCTATTCTGCATTCTGTGTCTGTTTGCAGTGACATGAAAATGTAAAATCCCAAGCAAGAGAAATCAAGAGAATTGCTTACCACTGTGTTTATGCTACCGGCCAAAGAATCCATACCAATGATGGTTAAAAAAATATTTAAGAACATTAGATTCAAGCATCAACATTTTTCTATCAAGCATCTGTGATGCTACTGCTGCAAGCCTGACCTCAATTTGAAACGCTAAATATTCATTAGAGCAAACATTTTTTTTCTTGTCATTATTTATTAGTTTCTGTTTAATGCTGTTTCCTACTCATATTAGCAAAGCAACTGAAATTAACTTGGCTGCATTACAAATAAATATCACTGCATAACTTCATTAAAAATCTGCATGTGTACTATTATACTTGAAGTAACCAATTAATATGTATGAACTGCTAGGACTCAAAAACACTTATCTCTCTAACCTTGTTTTCAGAGACGACTGTCTGAAAACCACACCTTCAAAACTTAAAATTTCTGTATTCACTGTCTTTCAGGCTGAAAAACTCAAAATAAGATCCCTTTTAGGTTTTTAACTTCATGACTTAAGTTTTGAAGGGGAAAGAAGTCTAACACACATACATTTAAAAACAGTCATTTAAAAATCTCCATTACTCTCAAGGTCATGAAGGCCTTCTGAGGATTTATATTCAGCTTTGTGTAATACTAGAAGCTGTGTATCAGCAGTGAATCCATGTATCCTTATCATCTATAGATTTTTGGCAGATACAGGAAAACTTTTATCACAGATACTTGCATCCTATTCTTTGACCACCTGCAGCTCTTTTAAACTGTTTTCTGCCTTAGGTTTTCAACAGGCTTGAATCAAAGTACATTCTGGTCTCCTTCTTACTCCCTGTCTCTCAAACCCTTCCACAGGACCTTGAATTCCCTTCTGTATTTCCAGCTCAATACTTCAAAGTCACTACAACATTTGCAGGCAGGTGGGCAGAACGTCCCAGGCTTTGAACAGCTTTTGCTAGACAACATGCTCTCCTGGTCAGCATATGCAGATTGCAGCAAACAACTATTAAAGCTGGGATTTCTCCCTCTTTCCCTCAGCAGATGAACTAACAGAATATTTGTCCTCTAAGTGACAATCCTCTCTGGAAACTGGCAGACTTAACCTTTCAAAAGCAAAAAAAAAATCTTGTGAAAACTGTAAAACCCAAAAATTTTGAGGAAAAAAGCACATATAATTAAAAAAAATTACTGCATCATGGAAATAACAGAAGATGATACAAAGACAAAAGAAGCTTAAGGAATGGGAAGAAATGGAAGTTTAAGGAATTAATGAAGCCAGAAAACATGCAGAAAAGGACAACGACCTATGCACTTTTTATTTGTGTGCTGTTCTTCTCTTCAGAAAGCATGCTTTTAAAATATCTTCTTGAAAATACACTTACAATTTTGATTTGTTCTTAACTGGGTTTTGTAAAAATCAAAGAAGATTTGAAACCAAAAATGTAGAACTGAACTCTGTACTTTATTACCCTCATTCAACTCACTCCCATCACTGCCTCTTCTAAGAAAAAAAGTCACAGAATTACTCACTGGTGAAGTGGATAGAAGATAACAGGGCCAGGAATGGTATGAACATGATTATATTACACTCATTCTATTTTCTGTGGCATGTAAGTAATTGAGGAACTACATACTGATCAGACATGTAAATTATGCAGAGATGCCATCATCAAGTCACCAGATTTCTAAATCATCAGCTTCACTTCACTTGCGTAAAGGGTAGTGGTGTCTGTGGAATTCATATGGGCAACATTTATAAATGGGCTTCTGCTGATTTATGTAACATAAAGGATCTTATCCCAGTGATTTCCAAATGACATCTCTAAGAGGACCTGCAAGTTTCTTTTCCTTCAGAAATACAATGATGAGAAAACAACTTACGTTCAACTTTATCAAACATTACTGAGAACAAGAAATCTCTTGGTGTCATGTAATATTCTCCTTCATATTCCAGTGATGCAAAATGCATGAAGCGGTGCTTTCGAAGACACAGTCTTTCATCCACTTCTGCATGAATGATATCTTCCTTCTGAAAAAGAAAAAAAATCCACCGCATTTGTAGACAAAAGCTGTAATCAGAAAAAATCCTATACCCAATCTTGATTAACCTCAGTATTTTGCGGGTAGCCACAACAAAAAGCTACCAGCAATTAAAGCTTTTATGGAACAGTCTTAAAGAATGACATGCTTACGTGACAGTCAAAGTACTTTAAGGCTTCACTGAGAGCGTGCTTTAACAACACAGGCGAGCCAAATTAATGGCTGGATGTCACCAAAGGCTGCTTCTGCTTCCCACTCCCCTGCTCTTGGCTATAGGATCCTGCACCTCCTTGTTTACCAGCTCTGCTACTTGTTGGACTCTTGCTGAGCCAAATTCAGCTTGCTAACTCAAGAAAAAACCTAAACCCACCGAACAGTAAATAGTATTTTGCCAGGTTAGTGGCTGCTTCAGCAAAGGCTGAAATGTGCTGTGTATCCATGCAAATTACCCATTCCTGAAGTTAATTATCAAAGATAATTAGTTACTAAGATGAGAGAACAATGATGTTCTAGTTTAAGTATGGGCCTGTCTTTCAGGAAAGTCAGAGAAACGGGAAAAACAATGAAAACTCCAGCAAGAGAGTCAGAGTTTATATCACCGAACCCAAAGATTCAACTAGTCAAGCAAACAAAAAGTTTCCAACCTCACCCTCTCCTTGTAAATATTGAGAGACTCAGGATTAAAACCATGCAAGTTGACAACACTCTGATGAGTAGGACCAGCACTTACTGGCAGCAAGAGAGGACACAGACACAGTGAAACAGAGATATTTACACTTTAAGATTTCAGAGATGGTAAGTGACAACAGGAAAATGAGAAACTCTAAAATTCAGAACACGCACTGTGTATTTGAATATTAATCACAGAACAGCAATTAGCATCATATATTATATTATACTTTATTATAATTCTAAATAGAAGGCTCCAACTTGCCATTTAATCCCACACTTTGCACCTCTGTGTTAGCATTAAGGACTTGTTAAAATATTTCACTGAATGATAGGCTACAAGCACCTGTTATAGTCAATTTTAGTTTCCCCTTGTAGCATGTTTGTTTGCCTCAAACCTCAGGTTTCAATGAAGGGTGGGAGGGAACCAACAACAAGAAAAAAACCAAAATACTCATAACTTAGATTTAAAACAGTCATATTCTGATATGCAAGGAAATGTGGGCTACCTCTAAGTATCTGAAGCCAAGACTTGCTTTGGTTTAGACAGAACTGCTTTAAGCTTCTTACAGTATAGAGCTCTATCATGGCCTACAACACGAGTGCACTGCTGCTGTTCAGACCTGCATGTTCTGGAAAATACTGCTTAAAAATAAATCAAATGCAGCAAGAAATGTAGCTTTATACTTTTAAAAACTTCAGGGGACAAGTGACTCCATAATTGCTTAGTTAACAAGACTCAACAAACGCTGCAAATCTCAAATGAATAGTTCACGGTTGCTGGGTATTAACATGCTGCATTCTTATTAAAATAATCTCCTTCTCATAGTAACATAAGCAATTTTTGCCCAACGGCAAATTTTTTTAAAAAGTGGAAAATGGATTCACAGTTGTCCTTTAACCAAAATTATGTAATGAAAAGCAATCTTTCTGCACAAATACAAAATAAAAAAGTTTAGACAAGAAGTAAAAAGCGAATTCTATAGCATCTTCAAACCAAGTGGATTTTCAAGTCTCTTAAATCTTGCAGTATTTATCTGAATTCTGTCTAAAGCTAAATCTGTTACTGATAACAGAGCACTGAATTTCAGCAATCCACAATTTTAACTGAAATACACAGGTACCAGTTTTGGTCACCACAATATAAGAAAGATATTAAGCTTTTAAGAGAGTGTCCAAAGGAGGGCAACAAAGATGGTGAAGGGCCTTGAGGAAAAGTCACGTGTGGAGTGGCTGAGGTCACTTGGTTCTGTTCAGCCTGGAGAAGAGGAGACTGAGGGGAAACCTCATTGCAGTCTGCAGCTTTCTCATGAGGAGAAGCAGAGGGGCAGACACCAATCTCTTTGGTGACCAGTAAGAGGACCTGAGGGAATGGCCAGATGTCAGGGAAGATTTAGCTTGGATATTAGGAAAAGGTTTCTCACCCAGAGGATGGTTGGACACTGGAACAGACTCCCCAGGGAAGTGGTCACAGCATCAGCCTGACAGAGCTCAAGGAGCATTTGGACAACAGTCTCAGGCACATGGTGTGACTCTTGGGGTGTCCTGTGCAGGGCCAGGAGTTGGACTTGATGATGCCAATGCGTCCCTTCCAACTCAGCATATTCGGGGATTCTGTGATGTTCAGGTATTAACTCTGAAGAGTACCTTGTATTTGGAAAGGAACCTATTCCCATCAGAATTACAGTAACATGCGATTACAGACTCATCAAACCCCTTTCTTTTTGTGAAACTGGTATCCCTGATTTGCAAAACAGCCTTGGCTAACTTCTTATGAATGCCAGCTTCAAAACTAGCACAAATGAGGATGGAACAGGATGAAATATGTGCCATCTCCTACTTTTTTTCAAAGCTTTTTCAAAATTCCTGACATCCTGTCACTGTTAAAGAAACTCGTCATCTGCAAAGAGCACCCTTCAGGACATGAGCATGAGCTCAGCTAGAGCAGCTACCACCTTGTTTAAAAGCTGTATCCCTCCCTCTCCTTCACTATTATTTTCTTCACCAATACATATCTCTCCAAGTCTTCAATAAGCAGGGATGTCAGACCCACCAAAGACAGCCGGTAAGGGATGGAAATACATGGGAAGAAGTAGAAAGCTCTAATTTTTTGAAAAAACAAATATAAGCATAACTGCCATTTGTTCTTAGAGGAGATAAATGTTAGAATAACTATTCTAATCACTATTCCAAGTGCCTAACCAAAGATTAAATAAAAATTACGTTTTGAAGAAAAGGCTGATTCAATCACTTAAAATTAAGATTGATCTTCTTTTGAAGTACCAATCTAAAAAGTGCAGAGGGGAGCAAGCTCTCTCTCCAGAATTCAGTATCCTTCCCACTTCAATTAAATCCTGACTAATTTCCAAGCAGTTTTTCCTGAGTCATCCGATGAGTCCTTCAGATAAAAAAGATTTGGCATTCCTATTTTTAAAAACACTGTGAAAGCTCATTTGGCTCATAAAAATGCATGTATTGGGCAAAAATAAGAGTTTTCCTCTTTATTCCACAAAATGGGTTTCAAGTGAAGACAGGTATACTGTAAGAAAAAATTATGTATTTAAGGCTGAACTTCAGATGTTAAAGGTATCTGTAATCTAACACCTCAGCAGTTTCCAACAGAGCAAACTCAAAGCAAGATGGATACAAAAATTCAAATTTCGGAGGCACAATGGGTAAGAAGAATCAATTACTATTATCACAAGATTCTCGTAAGCATAGTTAAAAATAACTCTGGGATTGACTTGGACTTATTTCTGCCTTTAACAGTGCCATAAAGGAGAAATCAAACCACAAAGAGCTACGTGGCATTAATAGTAAGGCTTGGGCTGAAATTCCACTCTCAGCTTGTTCTCCTGTGTGTGGGTCCAGCTGGGGATTCAAATGCTGGGTGTTCCCAGGTGCTCCACAGCAACCCCACAACCAAGAGAACTGAGAATGAAATTTCAGCTCTAACTCGGAATTTAGTTGCCTTTGTGGTTTTATGTCGAGCCTCCAGTGCCAATTTCAGAATGTGCATGGTAAAGCTATGATAGCTGATGGTAAATTAGAATTGAATGACATGAAAAGGGCTCCAGGAGGATGCTCTGCAGTTGACATGGCAATGGATCAGGAGCTGACCAGCTACTGGCATCTACAAGCATTACCGAAGACTGTGATTTCCTCTTCCTGGCTTCCTGCACTGAGAAATGCCTAAGAGCAAGAACATTACTTCATACAATTAATTTTCAGGTTGATATAATTAATCTGTTTATCATTTAGTCTCTTAAATTTAAGATGCTGTTAAAGAATTCATGGTGTTCAGTCTTTGTCTTTTCTTTTTTTTGCAAGAAAAATAGCAAGCTTCAGTGAAAGAAACCCCTTATGTTTACTGTAGCTTTGAACTTTGTTTTTATAAAGAAAACATTAAATAAAAATGAAGGGTTACATAAATAAAACTTTGATAACCCTTACCTGTGTTTTGAGTAACACTGCTGATCACTGTGATGTAATTTTTGGTAACACTAATTCTGTATCCATTAAAAATCTAAATCATTCTGTACAAACTCAATTATATGCTGCTGATTGTTACAGAGAAATTACTTAAAAATATCATATGCACTTATCTCTCCCTTCAATTTAAAATTATGTCTTCCCCTTTCATTCACTTTACTTTTTCTCCCTTTGCACAGAATTTGGTGTTTTAATGTGCCTGTGCCTTTCAGGTATTCTATCTTAATTTTCTTGCACTTTCTAGTTAACTGGAATATACTTCCCAGTTAACTTTTTCCAACATAATTTTTCTTTCTTTGCTCTACTCCTTTCCATTCAATTTATTTATTTTGTCTCTCTGTATCCTTTCACTGCCTTTCTTTCTTCCATCATCTATATACCTTCTTTCCTTTTTCCTCAGGAAAAAATAAAATTAAGCTATTTTAAACCTTTATTTTTTCCTTATCTGAAAAGAGGCTCAATAATTTTTTTTTTCTTTCTAATCTGAAAGAATTAACTTGTAACACTCATTTTACCTGCTACAAGAACAACTAAACCAATGTGTGGGATGTAATTAAAATCCAGTTGGTGCCAGCCAGATCTCTGGGAGCCTTAGGTTTGTATCCATTAATTCACACTAGATCTACAGAAGGATTTAGCAACTCTGTATCAAATTTCTGTAGGACCGATGAAAACTTTGCAGTTAACTAGTGTCATTATTGCATCTCAATTTCAACCCAATCCATTTTGAAATGATCAAAATAACAGAAAATGTAACTCGACCTCCAACCCCACTGCACATGTTAAAATACCCAGCACACATGCTGAATGCACAGAGGAACAATGCTCAGAGCTGAGCGTTTCAAAGTTTCATATGATGTAATAATTGATAGATGAAAAAGTTTTGACAAGAAATCCATTTGACAGAAATATGCGGCTTACTGAAAGCTCAAGATCATAATATTTAAGAAAGCTTGTGAAAGTATGTGAAAAAGCAGTTTGTACTTTCACAATAAAGAATGTGAGCCACGTCTTGATCAAATGCACCAGTTACCAAAGCCAACACCAAGTTAAAGAAATAAGATCAGAACCAAAATGTTCTGATGATGTGAAGTGATCTGTATTACTTTTTTCAACATTATATTTTCTGAACCTGCAAATCGAACTGCTAGCCTGGACATAAAGTAAGCCAGGGGGAAAAAAAAGCACAGAATTCATACAGAGAACATATTTCTCTGGAAATCAATTCTACGTATTTGAGTGACCGCTTAGCAGTGTGAAACTAAACAAACAACTACCTTACTAAAAGCTCTAACAGTCTTGAAATCCCTAAATATGAAAAAGACAAGAGATTAAAAATACTTTCTCAGGAGCTACAACTGAGACAGAGGACAGACTGCTAAAATAAGGACAAGAGAAGAATGAGAATGCAAAAGTCTCATGTCTGGCTGCTCTAATGGCTGAATATAAACACTCGAAAATTAGATGAAGCCCCTTTATGCACTAACAGGTGCCACTCCCTTCCTTTCTTTCAAATAGCTGCTCAGTCAGTTCTGCTGTGCTGGTACTAATTAGTGATGGTTATGTTTGAAGCAGCAGCTGAGCAGTTTATTTGCATCTAAACCTCTGACATTTTTGGTTTTAATTTTTCTCTCTCTCCGTTTGCATTTCACTGAGTTCAGACTAAATTGTGCACACTGAGCAGATCTACTGTTACAAGCACCCATACCAAATGGAGAATTAACTCAAACATGAGGATAATACAGAAAACAGTCTCAGTTTATAAGGGTTTTTAATTTCAGCATATAATTCTAGAACTTCTGCCTTAGCAGAGCTCATTTTTAAACATAAGCTTAAAACAAAGTAGGAAACTAACACATTTCCCCTAACAGAATATAAGAAAGGCAGATAAGGTACCCTAGCTCTAACAAGCCAGGGAACCAGTTAATTTAACAAACCATACATTTTCACCTCTACTTGCAAGATATCACACTAGCCTACTTACACATTCCCCTACTGAGGCTGACACACCACTCAAACACACTGGTGCAGAGGTACTAAATACATACAGCGGCAGGGGGACCACATCGATGCCTCAAAGACAATACACCCAGGAAACGTGCCCGTTCAGCTTTCTGGGAGAGCTCATTACATTGCATTTGACAGTCAGTAGACTTGGGTGAAAAATGTGTTGTATCTGCTTCTCACTGATCTTTCTCAGTCAACCACTTCACATTAAAGTGCAGTTAAAATGTGAAGACACAAATACGGTAATCTTTAAAAGTAAGAGGAGCCAGATATTTTTGAAAGATACTATGTATGAATGTGTAAACAATACATGGTGCTTAACTATTTGCCTCTAATATCACAGAATCTTAGAATGGATTGGGTGGGGAGGGACCTTATAATCATCTAGTTTCAATCCCCTGCCATGGGGAGGGACACCTCCCACTAGACCAGGTTGCTCTAAGCCTCATCCAGGCTAGCCATGAACACTTCCAGGGAAGGAGCATCCACAACTTCTCTGGACAACCTGTGCTGCTGCCTCAGCACCCTCATAATAAAGAACTTCTTCCTAATACCTAATCTAAACCTGCCCTCTTTCATCTTAGAACCATCATCCCTTGTCACACGCCCTTGTAAGAAGTCCCTCTCCAGCTTTTGTGTAAACCCCCTTTAGGTACTGGAAGACTGCTTCATAGGAGAGGCGCTCCAGCCCTTTGATCATCTTTGTACCCCTCCACTGGAGTCACTCCAGCAGGTACATGTCCTTCTTACCTTGGAGGCCCCAGAGCTGGATGCAATTCTCCACATGGGGTCTCACGAGAGAGTGGAGGGGCAGAAATCACTTCCCTTGACCTGCTGATCAAGCTTGTTTTGAAATGCCATACTACCTTTATCTCCTCCTTCTCAATTCAAATGATGTATGGAGTGTCTCTCAGCACACCTTCTCAGGAGGAGCTGGGAAAGCCTCTAAGCCATCTGATTTTGCTTACCCTGAGCTTGCAGATCTTTAGGATTTTCAAGTTGATAGGACTTTACCTCTTAAGCGTGCTTGTGCTGTAGAAGGAAACCATATGCCCTTTCAAATAACTGCTCACTTTGATTGGGTAACTCAGATAGTAGCTCTACTTTATCTGTTCTGAACTACATCAAGAGATAATCCATTTATTACACGAGATCCAGTTTTAACTGCACACCCTTCAAAATGGGAAGGGTGTGCAGTTAAAACTGAGTATGAGTATATATCCCTGAGTTTGAGAAGTGCAACTTCAAACTGCAGGAAGTTTTGCGGTCCAACTCGTGCCAGCTGCATGATGCCATACATTTACTTGATGATTTATAGCTTTATAAGGTTTTTACTGTCATAGTGCTTGGTCCTGCAACAACTGTTCAGACAGCAAAAAAAGTTAACTGCTTTAATAGTAGGTGGTTGAATGCTAGACAACTTTTGTTCTGAACAAGACAAATCCTGGACTCAGCGCTCATATGGAAGAATTTAAAGGAGAAAAGTTTAATGCTGGATGTAGTGACCTAAGCAGAAGAATCTAATGGAATGCATGTTTAAAACCAAGACTGGGAGAAGATGACAAAAAGGGGAGGTGATTTTCCAATACATAAACTAAGCAGTACAGACTCAAATGAAATTTAAAGAGATGAAACTCTGAGGATAAGGGAGCTAGATTTGATGCAGCAGACAGTCAAGTTACATAGTAAAAAGCAAAGCGGTTACATTTTCAAGATTTTTTTTTTGGTAATTAAACAAATGTATTAACAAATGTGTTAGCATTTAATGGTTGTGCGTATTTAAATATAACCATGTTCATGTATGAATAAAAGAGACTTAGAAACGAGAAGGCTACTCTAATCTGTGTAAAGGCTTAGCAAGAACTGGTAAGTACAATGGAATAGAAATTAAGACAGGAGGGAGTTTAGTGATCATTGGAGGAGAAGAGTTAAAAAAAAAAAAAAAGGAAAAAAAAAGAAAAGAACACCAGAAACATACCAGAATTTGTCTCACAAGCTTTTTAAAACAACTTCAAAGTGCCTCTGTCAATGGTTACATACACTTTCAAGAGTTCTGTATACCCTAGTTTGCAACAATGTGCCAAAAGTATTCCCGCAAAGCCATTCCGCCAGCATGATATTTTACACACAATGTATGTGCTTCAAGGGAAACACTGTGAAAGAAACTGCCTCTCTGTCATCAGAGAACACTGTCACTTGTGTGTTTTCGAAACACGTTTCAGAATATCCATCTTGTTTAAGCACTATTCTTAACATGTCTGCACATCCAAAATGTTTTAAACAGGGGCTGATGGCACAGTGCCTCCAACAAGAGTAGATGTAGAAGAGCCTTGGATTACTGTATCGCTCCCTGAAACATGCTGTGTGCCAAACATAATTACACAGATCCTGTTAATTTTTAACCTAGGTACTTTGTACTTGCTCTGCCAGGGAATTTTCATCATGACACTGAGACAGCATTACAAGTACACCCGGTGCTGCAGTTGCCAATCAGGCTACCACAGCACTGATCAAAACCAACCATGCAGCAGCAGAACCTATGGATTTGGAATTACTTCTCTGCCAAAGACAAGCTCCCCCCAAGTGGAAATACCCTGTGACTTAATATTCCTGAACTAAGAGCTATGTTTCTGTATAGAAGAGTGAATAGAAACCAAAGCAAACAGGACATGTACATAAGACCTAAAAATGCTTACATGACACTATGAAAAAATGAAAAAAAAGTTTGAATCTTAAATATCCAATTATCATATATGCTAGCTGTCATCAATTTCTGTAAATGAGTCCTTCTATTTAGTCAGCCTGCAAAGACTTTAAAAAAACTTGTAGCTGTTATGAATTTATCCAAATTTCAGTGTTTCCCTTTTGGAAGGCTTTACATAAAGAAAACGCAGTTTAAAAATGCAATGATTCTTGGAAGAAAGTTCAGCTGGCCACTGCTCAACTGAGACAGGAGCCCTTAATTTATTCTTCATGCAAAGCAAGATCTACAAGGTTGTGCTTTAACGCTCTTGTTTTAATCCACACACGTATTTAACAGTGTTACAAGTCACTGTACATTATACCAGTGAATATACCAGTTGCATACATTCTTAGGATGGCTTCCTACAGCAAAACCACATAAAAACCAGTAAATACTGGTAAAGGAATCAGGAGTTTTACAGTTTGAGGTTTGTTGGTTTTTTTTAAATAAAAAACAGGCGAAAACCATCGAACCCTCCAGCAAAATAGAAGAGGCCATTGCAACTACACAAGCATTTGTTATAAATATTCTGAAATTAAAAAAAAAAAAAAATCACTGTTTAAAATAAAGAAGAGCCCAAATAGTAGGCAATACTCAAAACATACTATTCCTTTAAGAAAAAAAATCTAAGAATCCTAGATGTGGCAAATTGCTGGGAAGTCAGGAAAACTGTGTTCAGAAAGTGTCAGAATTCCCTTCTGTGATAATGTGAACAGAGCTAATCACATTACTCTTTTCCCAGAAGCCTGAAAACTTCCTTGAAAACTTAGAAAAAAGTTTTCTAAGCTTTTCTCCAGCCCTTTTATAACAAATTTTTGAAGATAAAGACATACACAAATTGAAAAAGAAAAAAAAAGGACAGATATATATGCTCCAGGTTCTTTTGCATAAACAACCAAATTGAAAACAAAAGGAATCCCTAACTGAATGTCACAATATACCTTTACTTTACAAGAATTCTATCAGATTTTAACCCCCATTATTAGCTATGTTGTACCAAGATATTTTCTCAGTTCTCAGAGAGTCTGGTATTTAAAAAGGTGCTGTAAGTGAAGGGGAGTTAACTGATTAGGTTGCCATAGAAAAGACTACCACCACCAACCCTCCTAAAGCATTCAACAGCATCTGGGAAGTGTGAAATCTTTCACTTTATTTCAGTGAACTAACACTATTAGATAAAACTTCTAGAGTAGCAAATTAATCAGAGAATAACAACTTGTAAAGAAAAGAAAACAGAATATCTTTAAAGCTTTTCTTTCTGTCTTTTTTTAAACTTTTTTTCCCTCCCTTTATTTATTAAACATTTAGTCACACAGATGAAAAATGGCAAACAAGTTAAGCTCTTTAGAAGAGTGGTCAGAGCTATGCTCAGAGGATTTAGCAGGTCCCAGGAGGTACCGAAACAAATATCCATATGTCCTGTAAGATTAATACAACAATAACAACATAGTCATTGCAACCACAAGAAATGTTTATACTGTAATTAAGTTGTAAAATTATATTTATTTCTCCATAGAGCTGCTGACTTCCCTTCTAAACAAATGATTTGCTTTCTGTAGGAGTCACTGATCTTGTGACAATGTCACGTGTAAAACCTGAATGTCTTAAAACACACTATATTTTCCAATGGCCAGGCATATTTTTCATAGGCTTGCTTATTTTTTTAAACTTTCTACCTAGGCAGAATTTTTCTTCTACAGCATTTCCATTTGACACAGAAATTACATATGGAAAGGCTGCATGAAGACAGACAGCTAAAACAGTTCTGCTGTGCCACTTGTTCAGAAAAACAGAAACCACAGTGAAAGTTTTATCTAAATTCTGGTATTCCCATTTCCTAATTAAATATTTTCATCAACATTAGTATCTAAAAAATTCACAATAAGTTCAAAATATTTGAAAAAATAATTCAGAAATCTAGAATTTCCCCCATTCAAAAGAACATATTTACTTTGAAGTAAGCACACATTATTTAAGAAAAGATTTGTGCAATATTTTAAGTTTTCAATAGGTTGCAAAATGCATCACACACAAGACTGGCAAGGATAATCTTAAAAGTTCTAGCACATTGCTGTGTAGATCAGAATGTTTAAAATCAGTTTTTGACAGCCCCTAATAGAAAATCCACAGAAAACTGAACAGATGAGATGTAGTTAAGGGCACCAGCAGAAGGTAACAGAAGTCTGAATTCATTAAATTAATTAAATTTACACACACACTATATTTACAAAGAGGTCTTACTACCTTTAATCTGGATGTCAAGGAGATAATTGTTCAGAATACTAGATTTACATCAGAGGAATTCAGAAGATCGCTTTTCCATTCAGAATTTTCAAGAGTTATCCTAAAAGCTGAAACTAGTATGAAACTCTGTGGAAAGAGTAACACTGACAAATATTTATTTTAATTGGAGCTATTAGAGAGTGTAAAATGAGTGTACTGCTGATTACAGCGGAGTTGTAATGGCCCTTCATTTTTTACCAGTGTTTATAAATTCCATTCTCTAATTTTGTACTTTTCTTCTATAATGAAAGTTCAAGTATGTTTTCTCAATCCTCCCTTCAAAGCCCATCACTGCTGCACCTTCAGAGAGACTGCAAGGTCACAACTAGAACTAAAATTTTCTTCTCTGCAGCATCTGAATCTAGGAAAACCCCATACCTAGTAGGTCATCCACTCCTCTGTGCTACATTTCTCTGTACTAAAGATAAAGTTGTTTTCAGCCATCCCGGCTGCACCTTAAACAGCTTTTGCAGAGGTTGTAGTACCATTTAAGCAGGTCATCAAGCATGTGCCGATGTTCTTTTTCAAGATCTCAGTAGTTATCAGTGTTGCTCATTTATCAAATCTGCCATATTCTTGGAAGCAGATTGTGCTGTTAGCACAAACCTTACATTTCTTTGGGAGGTCCAAAACTCTATCTGATGCGATTCTCTCTTCTCCTCTTCAAAGTTTTCAAGATTATCTCAGACTTCTCTAGGGAAATAGTTTGACTCTGGCATTTAATTCAAGACGGATGAAATTATGTAAAACCAAACTGCGTCAAATTAATGCTATCTTTGTCCAAACTCTTTTCTCTCAATAAAAAATGACTTCTCAGACATCCTAAGACCTTGGGTATGTGTACATTTTTTCAAGACAGACTGCCTATTTGTAAATGTTTACAGTACTAACTAAAAGTAATGCATGTTAGTTTTCTCCTGCTCTGCTGGAGAAGATTCACTAGCCACCAGGATAATTTAAGGTTTGAAAGCACAAACGGATGACTTAATTTCTAGCTGGTACTAATCATCAACCACAAACCCCAGGTTCATTCTGGGGATAGCACTGAAGGCAGTGGAGAGACGGGTAGAAAAATGTTACAGGGTTGTTCTCATTGTGCTTAGGAAAAACCTTGTTCATTTTGAAAGACAATGACTGAGAAATGTACACTTCTTAGGTCTCCAGTGCATCTACGGCACGGGCTCTGTCAAACTCAAACTCTCCTTGCCATCATGTGCATTCAGGCAGGCAGCCTTTGGGGAGCCTCTGCAGTGAAAAACAGGGGCCCAGGGCACCCCTTGCTGCAAAGAGACATATTCATTTAAGGAAAATACACTGATACCCTGCTCCTAACTGCAGAAAAAGTGGCTTAGTACCCCTTTGCCCAAGGCTCCATAGCCTTGACTCGGCAGACAATTTTGTGACCTGTTAGCAGATACACAGATTTCAAATGCACTTCTTTTCAGAAGAACAAATAAATGCACACACACACTGTAAGAGTTAAGCTCATGTTCAGAGCTGAACTCATGCATGTGTCTAGTCCTGTCTTGAAAGTATTTAGAAAACATTTAAGGCTGAATTAGGTCATAGATGATCTCAGAAGAAAGGAGGAATGACTGCTGGGTCAGACCAAAGGTCCACCTCATCCACATGCTTTCTCTTTCCTTATGGTCTGTGGCTGCGAGGTTAGAGCATTTCAATGAGTTGGACATTGTACTTAAAACCCAACTGCAGTGTGTATGCATTGATTCAAGCACTGGTCAGAAGTAAATGCTTAGGAAGGAATAAAAATATTCTCTCAGTATTAATTTATTTTGAGCTCAGGGACATCCTGAGCTGGACGTGGTTTCTATGTATTTAACAACCCTTGGCTATACAAGTGCCCTTGGCACTTACCCAACATCTCCTTGAGTCCATGCAAACTTCTAGTGCTTTAATGACTTTTGGCATGGAGTTTCACACATCTATTGCCTTTTCTGAAGAATTGCACAATGGATAATAGACCCTGGGAATGTTAAGGTCATGTCAAATAGTTTTGTGACTGAGGCAAACTTAAATATAATTGATTATTTCTCTCTCTAGTATGGATGTTTAATACACTTCAGTCTCACAGTAGAGGTGAAAAAAAATATCCTAAGTACAGTTTCCATATCAGTTCATAAACTGCATTAAATAATAAGATGATATCACCACAATCTTTTTCATTAACGACTTATCCAGGGATATAAAACTTTATGTCTAGGAGAAAATGCTATTTCTTTAGTCCAATAGCCAGGCCTTTAAAAATTCTTTTACAGGCCACCTCTTAAGTCCTTTCTTATCCATTTTAATAAACATTACTTAATAGCTCTGCACACTGCCAAAATCCATTATCTTAAGCTGTAAATTGATAGCTGGGAAAAAATGCTTTAACTTCAGGCTGAATATAAGCATTGTGCCTGCTATATATTTTGTTTTCTGCGAAACTGCAGCTGCACATTTCAAATTAAACTATACATAGTTTTACTCAAAACTGATCTAGTTTCTCACACTTCATTGGTCTCATCAATCCAGCTAGAACAGTTTTATTATTGCCAAACTGTTCTTAAGGTGACATCTGAAGCTCCTCAGACCTATGTGTAATGATTATGCATGACACTCTTTAACTCTCGGAAACAATCAGAAATGATGTTATCAAAAGTGGGTCAAAAGCAATATAGTTGAAAATCAGATTTTATTTAATTTAATTATTAAAGATTAACATTTTAAAATACATCTTTGGGATAGATTTTTTTTTCAAGCACTAATTGGGAGGGGTGTTAATAACAGAATACATTTCTGGTAGCTAAACTGCAGAGATCCCACTGACTCCAGAGTGACTTAAAGATCAGGTTCTTCTGTGGGTATCTAAAGACATGTAAATTTAGATGAGTAAAGTAGCATGAGCCTCCCACACAGTACCACTTTATGGCAAACTTCTGCAAAGTTTTGACTACAGTGCAGAGCATCAGGATACACTCCCCAGGGTAACTCCATCTAAAGCAGCAGTTCTAATTCAGCACTGAGCCTGCAACAGCTTGAATAGAATAGTTTCCAGAAGGGCTGAAGTCTTCATGGAGGCCAAGGATGTTTTTAACTGTAGTTAGAGCAGTGCCAAACAGCATGGTATGGCCTTCTGGATTGACATTCCTCAGGACTGAGCAGGAAAGAAGCAAAGTTTGCTGTCTCTCAGCCATCAAGCTTGCTGAAAGCAAGGACCCATTGGCAAGGATTCAGAAGGCAAAGGAGATCTACATATAAATAGCTTTGTTTTGCCTCTCCTAGATGCTTGAATTTTCTCTGTTTAAATTTCCAGCTTTTATTGAGATAAAATCAGTTTGCTCTTTTTGTGGAGCCTCCTACAGGATATGTTGGAGATGGTTCCCTCTCAGACCATGCTTGACTTGCTGTCCCATCATTACATACCATTAAAGATACTGAATAATTAAAAAAGGAATCACTGGCTCGACTTTACTTCTGGGAAGTCAGTTTTTAATGACCTGCTTTAAAGTGATTCTACCTATATTTAGAAATCTGTTCTTTAAAAGCTTCTCGTTTAAAAAATGAGAGGAAAAAATGTAATGGGAATTTGGTCTATATTAACTTTATTCTCAACTCTAGAATCAAACATTTGTATATATAAAGCTACTGTAAGTATGATCTGGTTGCCGAGACTGTGTTAACATGCATCACCAAGTTTTTCCCATTGACAAACTAATTTACTGACAGTTCCAGTTCAGCTGACTAAAAGCAGATTTCTGACAGGCACAGGAACAACTCTGGAAGCAAATTGCTCAGCCTATGGGAAAGTCATAATAAGTAAAAGTGACACCTTGCTTACAATACAGGTGACAATGTCACAAAGAACCTTCTTCATAACATAAACTGAAGACAGTCTGTGGCAGCATTAAGTACAGAACAGCAATATGTTTGGGTTATCTTTGAGGACTGCACTGGCAGTTTAGAAGTCATCACACAAATGCCCTAATATTTTTATTAGGGACTTTGACGACGGAAACAGAAATGGAAGTAATTTGAAGGTAATAGGTATGTCTAGAAGCCATGATCTATAAGAAAAAACTGAAGAGAGACCTTCATACTGCAGATATCCCGGCTGCTATCTAATTTTGAAGCCCTTCAAGTTCTGCTTCTGCATGCTGTCAGGAGCCACCTAAATCTCCCTTGCCACAGGCAAACCAGTGTCTGTCCTATGTCACTCCAGCCCAGCTGAGGTGAGTTAAGAGGCACTGTCACACCCCAGCAATCAGAGCAGTACCTGGGCAGATTTTTGCTGACACACAGACCCTCCAAAGGTCTCTTTTGACATGCGCACCCACAGGGCTGCTGCTTATTCTGGTGGTCTGGAAGTCACTGAGAGCTGACAAAAAAGGGTCAGCTGCCCTTCACACAAAAACTATACTATCAAATGCTCAGCAACTGGCTTTAATGACGGGCTACTTTCCAACTTGCACTAAATTGCCATTCAGGGTTAACAGCAGAAGGAGAACTGCCATTCACATTGGTTTCATTTTGCTGTCTACAAAGCTCCCAATCTTCGTAACTCCCCTTCGGAGCTCCTCTGCTCCCTTGGTAACGTATATGTAACGTATATGGAATTTGGGTGCCTGCCTCAGAGGTAGTCTGTTGCAGTCTCATGAGTATCTACCTAAAAAGGTAGAATCATAACTGGGCTCTGTAGCATACCTCCACCAGAAGTCCTGAGAGATAAATGGCCCCAGCACATTAAATACAAAGACTACAGGAGAACTATCCTCATTGTCACAACTATGTGACAACAGAGAAGAAGCTGTTGGGACTGAGTAACTCCAAAATTTTCAAAGCAGGGTATCAAAATGGAAATGATTTCCTGGTGAAGTTAGCAATTTACACCAAGTTTGATAAATTGCTTTCTCAAACTTCAGTCCAGTAACCCACTGCATTTGGTTTAGATCCAAAGATGCAGCTAGATACAGCTAATTTTCTCCACAGGACTGAAGTCCAAGGAGTTATCTCTCATTTATTCACATGCTGTCTTACTGCTCCTGCAGCAGCTAGCTAGACATTAAGAGCTAAGCATCCGACCCAGCCAAGTGCTGAATCCTGAAAAAAAGGGAGTTTTATTACTTAAAATAGTTTAATTGCTTTAGCATATTTTTCATCTTAACTACAACTTTGCCACTTGCACAAACTCTAAATGCCATATTCTTTAATATGCTTCATCTTTCTCTCTCCAGTTATTTTTAATGGAAGAACCAGGATTGACAAAACAATAAATGCTCTAAAAACATTTCCAAACCCGTGGCAAACTGTGTACGTACATCATTATCCTGACATGGAATTGAAGAAGCACTAGACAGGCAGCCTTATATTCTAGTTGTAGGTCTCTGAAATACAGAAAAGTGCTGGCAGAATGAACATGTTATTCCTAATACACAACATGAAGAATCTGGGTGTTCCCCAGAGTACTTAAAACTAGTTTTAGCAAAGAAGCATAACTCATAGAAAAAACTGTGTGCCCTCCTCACTACAAGGTGTAATAAGTCTGAAAATTATGAAAACTTCATTCAAATTGCAAACCTTTAAGAGGGGTGGGAAAGGAAACAGCTTAATTTGCCTGTCTTCAAATTTAAAAACCTCAATCACAAATTTATCTCATTTGTCATTCCCTTTAATTCTTTTTATGAATTCTATAGAATTTATGTATATTTTGTATTCCAACAGACTTTCTGAAATAATAATTTATTCCAGATCCTTATCACTGTTTATATGCAGTTCTCAGCTGACCATTTCTATTTCCTCATTTTTGAGATTACTTGCAGTTTTTAATCTTGGATGGAGAAAAGGATATATCTGTTTTACTAGATCATCTTCTCTAATCTTTACATATAAAATATTTATCTCTGTTACCGCTTTTTCACTCTTTCCCAGACATTCTATTTCTTGTGTGGCACGTTGACCAATACTCTGTACAGTATTCCAGATGGAGCCTAACACTCCTGTAACTGTATCGCCTCTTATTTTGTATTTTATCCCTCTGATACAACCTAGTAACTTACTTTCTTGCAGCTGTGCATAAGCCCCATGGTTTCAATGATTTTTCCACAATAACCTTCAAATCCTTTTCCTAGTCAGTGTGCTGAATGATTGTTCCATTGCAGCACACACTGTGTTTCCTTTGGTTTCTTGCTCCCAGACTAATTATTTTACATTTTTCCACAGTGAACCATGTTTGCCAGCTGCTGGCCGAGTCACCTAAACAGTCCTAAATCCTTTTATATCTGATTGTATCGTTCCTAATTCACTGCTCTGAATTTTACTACAAAAAGGGTGGTGGGGAGGATAAATCTCTGCACACAAATATACATTAGTTATATGGGGGCCATATGCATGTGATCAGTATAATTAATCATATGGTTTTGCAATCTATCAGGCAGCTTTGCCCACCTCACTTGCATTTTTCCAATAATCCATCTCTGCTGGGACTACTTCGATCACTCCACACTTCTGAGCAGCTTCATACAGCTGCCATAAAAAAAAACCTGCCACAAAACCCCCTTTTACTTTCCCAAATGTAATCCTGCCACTTCAAATCACACTTACCTGAAGTACAATATTCAGCCTTGAATAGCCAGCAATATTCTGTCTAGGATCTGGGACAGGCTGATGGCTTCTTTCTGTGAACCCTTGAAGATGGAGGTGGGAACTAGGTTCACCAAACATTCACAAACTCTACCTATCTAAGCATGCAGCCAACAGCTGTTTCCAGATTCTATTTGCAAGAAAACCATCAGAACTTCAAATAATAGCACTGTGTTTTGCAAGATGATTTCAGTAGTATTTCAAGTATTTTAATTTTCCTTCCTAATTATACTACCGATGCAATGTTAAAGGAGTCTCTGCTCATCTCATGCCAACAGCAACTCAAGGACATTGACCACTCCGTGTGCATATGAGGGGAGGGCAGATAAATGATTTAAGTTGCTACTACTCCTACAGCCTGGTCTTTACATACAGTTGCTCCTTCTTTAAAGGAAGCCCTAAATTGCCACTTCCTCATGAATTTTTAAACTCTGAAAGCTTGATGTAGAATTTTGCACTGTATTAGTGCAACAAATATTTCCATTTCCAAGCTTGTGGAGTTACAACTCAGAGTTTAAATGATACCCTACCACTTTCTAATTCAATGGGCAAGTTACTGAACTCACTAGTTGCTGAAAGCCTCCAGCATCACTGTATAATCATGCTTTTCTTCCACTGTAAAAACAAAGTTGAAGCATTTGTGCCTCTTCAGGCTATCGAGTCAGAAAACATTTTAGCACTGGCTAACAGTGCTACGGCACTGGCTACTCTCTGTGCTATCAGCTCAGAGAAAGCTTTAACAGAACTTGCAGGTTTCCATGAGTTCTTCCATCAAATCCTTATCCTCTGCCTTTAATTCCTCTTTTATAAAACAGTATCACTGTTGAGACTATCAAAGACATGTTTTAAAGAACCATAAATTGTATGTTTGCGATGCCATTCCTGTGGCATTACAAGAAAATTACTTTAAAAGAATAAATATTAGTTAAGTCTAAAACCTGATGTAAGCTTGTACTGATTTGCTGACAAAAATGGTATGGGACACGAATTAGCTTTGAAGATTGCATGTAGTGGAGCATCAGCATTTGCCAACATGCTAGTTCTACCTACACTACAGAAATGCTGCAGAATAATCAGCAGCTCCCAAATTAAATGTGCTCTGCTTTTTATTTATAACAATTTGAAATGGCAGTCTGTGCTTAGCAGACCATAATAAAATTACTTCAAGGTTTTTAGTTTAATTATTACTTCTAGCTTCTGCCAGAAATCCATTAAGGCTACAGAATCTCACTCTAATTCTTGTCAATTGTTTGATATTTGATGAAGCAGTTTTCTGCTGCATTTTTATTAATTTTAGGTAGGTTTTGCTTAGTTGTTTTCTATTTTTAAATTGTTTTTTAACACAGGAAAACATGAACCAACACTTCAATGTTTTATTAGAAACCACTAAGTATAAGTTATCTTCAAACAGACGAAGTTCAACCAATGACCAGAGCTGTTCATTGACTGGTTGACTTCCCCTTTACACTCTCAGTTTACAAACTGCAAAGACCATTTCCTCTGGCAGGGGCACTGAAGTGTGACATTAGTGCCACTTTTTAAAGTACTTACGGTGTTAAATAAAGTGCAAGAATTCCCCAAAAGGAGTTGAAAGCCATACTGAGGAAAAAGTCACACTAGTGAAAGATAAATAAAAATTCATTTCTCAGAAGATGAAGTATAAGGAAAGGAGATAGAGTCAATAACTTCTGGCCACTGCAGCAAACAAGAAAAAAAGAGTTTATCTGAAATTAGCTTAAATTTCTCTTTGAATGTCAAACAACAGTTAAGCAAGGTCACCTCAGATGACAGACAGGTCATTAGCTCAAAGCCCACAGAATATTGTTCACTGCTCACTGTCTACATGCTTGTGACAAATACCCAGATCCAGACTAAAAAGTAAGAACTTCGTTACCCCGACTCCTCTTGGCTTCAATAGAGAGTGATGGGTGCCTCACTCCTCATAGTATTTGGACACCTGAAATTTGATTTATTCTCTGATAAGTCTATGCCTGCTTTAACTCCTTCCTAACCAAGTGCTGTAAGAAATGAGGCACAGCATGAAGGTTGGCAATAATAATACATATGGCTCACATTAATAACTCCAACTGCCTGGGAAAGGCAGGAAATCTTTGTTGATGAAAATGAAAATACCAAACATTATCACTTTCTTGCCATAATCCATGAAAAAGAATAGACAACAGCTACTACCCCAGTCACAGCAACCAGACCAGTTGTAGCTCTGCAGACAGAGAAGAAAACGGGAATGCCTATTCCAACTTGCTGCTGCATTAAAAAAGTTCTGTTATTCTTTATGGAAGTGTGAGAATACATCCTAGAAGCAAGCACTACTCAGTTTTAGAGAAATTTGGTCAAACCCCAAAGGAATTGTATCAAGAATTAATATTGCCCTCTACCTTTCTAATCCCGAAGTTGTAAGAAACATCAGAAAGTACTGTTTTAACTCCTACTTTCATTACCCAGAGAAAAAGGTTTTTGATTTTTCTGAATTTTTTTTTAACTTGTTTTTAAGGTCATATACATGCTATATTTTCTAAAATTCTAAATATATAAAACCCATATGTTGACCACTACGGTTATTTCAGTTAAAATTAAATAGTAGGTCATTCTTTCTTTTATAATTCAGATGCTTGAACATAAATATAACCTATGCCTCTGACTAGAAGGTTGCCTTCATTTTCATCGTTTGACACAATTTGCCTGGAACTCAGTGTAAATACAACTCAATAACGGCAATCAGCTGTGACTCCAAGCAATGTGCTAGATGACTAAATGTTCCATTTTTGACTGCATTGCTGGAAGAGTCAGCATAACCCATCACATCAGTGTAAAAACACATCTCAGCAGAATACGCAGCTCATGATTGTCCTTCCAAACGTGGAGATGTCAGTGGACTAACACAACTGCAGCCTGCTATTGCACACAAAATACTGCACCCTACTGAGCACTACTACCCCAGGGACCTAGGCAATGAAAGGAAGAGAGACACACTGACAGATGTGGGCTGCCCTCTGTCCCATGGGAGTTATCCCTGTCTTAGCTTAGGAGAATCCATGCACGCTGCAAGACCCTGGGTTGCACCAGCCCACAGTCATTTTGTTAGTGGGAACAAAGGAGCTGTGCAGACTTCAAGCTTCATGTATGACTGACTTAAGGGATTTTTTTGGCTATTGGGCAAGAGCACTCCAATGATACCTGCAAATGCAGTGACAACATTCTGCTCTTACACCTATGTCACTATCAAAAAAGATGCACGTACAGGTTACTTGGTAAGGGAATCAAGTACTTTAAACAGGACGCTGTTGAAAGCAAGAAAACTGGCTTTGAAACACCTCACTTGCCAGGACACTAAGGTAGCTTCTACCAAGCCCCTAAAAGTACACCCAACTTCATCAGAGTATTTAAGCATACTCACTGGAGAACATGTATTAGGATGTACCATAAACATTATTGTGAATAGCATATTTTACTTTTTAGCTCATCTTTGACAGTGACAATCCATTTTCAATTTCCAAAATCTGACAGAAAGCATGCCTTCCTCCAAGGTCTCAAAGGACAAAGCTAAGACTGACATGCTCATTGCCTTTAAATTCCTTTCTGTAGCCAGAAATAGGTGGAAAACTGGACAGGAACTCCTTCTGTCCAGTTCTGTAATACGTTGCAAGCACACCTCTGTCTTAAAAACCGCCGCACTGTACAAAAATCTTCACACAGAACCAAATGAGAACAGTTATAGTAGATGATGGAGGTGGAGGGGGAAGGGGAGGAGAGGAGATATCTCCATATATCTCCACTCCACCTTCTGAAGCATTTTTAGCAAAAGGAGAAAAAGAAGAAAAATTAAACAGTGGAGAGAAATAGAAAAATTAGGAACATTAAGTAACTCTATTGGAAAGGACCTCTAAGACCTTTGCTTATCTTTTTCATGAGCTACTAGGTGCATCTGAAGAAAACACGGACAACGGGGTGAGTTTACACGTGTTCAAAGCACAATTATCTTGTCTGATCAAGCCTAGGGCTCCTGGGGACTTCATAACGAAAAATCATCTGAGTCATTATTGGACTTGCACTCTCCCTAGTTCCTTTGATCAGCAAGCACGTAGTTATCACCCACACTTACATGCTCAGCATTCAGCACTTCATTTAAATGACTAGAAGAGACCAACCATTCTTGGAGATAAATGCTTTCAGAAAATCTAGAAAAATGAAAGATAAGCACAGCACTGCTTATGTTTATATTTGGATACTTTCCTCACAGTCAGAGAAGACACAAATCAATTGCATGGAGTTTCTGCATTATCTATGGAAAAGATGCTGACTCTTCAGCTGAAAAGACAGAGATGGTGTTATACCACATGTTTTGCAATAAATTACTACGAAAAATGCAATTAACATTTCACTATTTGAACACATTAACAAGCCATGACACTGTAGCTTTCAAACTTTATTTCAAAGAACCTTATCTGGAGGAATAAACAATACTTTACAAACTCTAACAGTATCAGAACTTGAAAATAAATCTCAGATAACCTTCACTATAGCTGATGTAAGGAGCGACTAGGGTAAAGGAAACATGCTGAGGAAGAAAGAAAGATCAGCTACCAGAAGTGGTATCAGGGGACATTTTCAGAAAGAGATGTGCTACAAGCCTCTCTGCATCAACACACAACTTATGGCAATGCTAGGGAGTGAGACGTCTTAACAGACAATTACAAGCTCTATATTCCCAACTTGTTGGCATCAAGGCAGAACATTTAAATGCTGAATTAATTCAACACACTCCTGAAGGGCCCAACCTGACACGTAGACCACAAGTGGTAGCAGGACCACTTGGAGTGTGTAGACAAAGCATTTTTCACACCAGCAGCTCTCACCCTCCAACAAGTCAGAGGAAGTACAGGTGTGCGAGTTTGTAGTTCTGAATTTGAAGGGTAGGATGCCGATGGGATGGAGTAACAAGCTGCACCTGCAGATGTCCACAGAGCAGTGCAAAGACAGAGACTCCTCCTAAAGCCACTAGTACCTGAGTGTTCACTGGCATGAATTTTGGGAACCCTTCATGTAGTGAAGTATATATCTTATAGGATGTTGGCAAGTCACAACTTGAATATTTTCACGCAGCAATAAGGAAAGCAAATATTTCTCATACACTGCAACGAAGAATTTTACTCTGTGACAGGAAAAGTAACAGCAGACTGTTTGTGATAGATATAACCCCAGGAATGAGTGTTGAGAATGTGAAAACCAATTTTGCTGAGTTCTGCAATAGTGCTTTGAGAACAGACATAAAATATGTCAGACACTGGAGAGATTCTGCTACAATCCCAGTTATATATTATGTTTATCTAAGAACAGTTTCTTTATTAAACGGTTATGCAACCAAAGCAAAACCCCAAAAATTTTATGCTAGCAAAGAGTTAAGTCTTTAAATACAAAACTGACAATGCAGTAACAATGCAGAAAGTCTGAAATAAGCAAGCACAATCTGGAAGTAAATTTGAAGCTAATCCCTTCTCTGAGAATCTGTTAGCTAGAAAAGCTGAGATCCTGCCTCAAAAGGTGGTCCACTCTGGAATGACAAGAAGATCAAAGTCCCTTTTGTCCCAATTACACCTGATGGCTATCATGATGCTATACTGTGTGCAAGCAGAACTTCAAAGCGGTCTTAAGGGCTCTTACTCTTTTTTTTTCCCCCCTAATAAATTTAACAAAACTCCTTGTGTTAGCTAGTTTTGATTACTTCTGGACTCCTCTGAGAATACAAATGAAACAGCTTCATGTTACTCGTTATCTGCACAATCCCTTACAATGCCCAGACTCTGCACTATGCTGATTTTTTTCTCTATCCATCTCCCTGCTTAGGAAATGAAGGGAACTATCCTGTCATCTGACTTGTCTAAGCGGGGTTTCTCTGTGATGTTTTCTAAAGCTTTATCTCAACTTTCGTATTAGAGAAAACCTTATCTGTGTAATATTTTGAAATATCAGAATCCAACACAAGTTGCCATCTTTTAAAACAGAGCACATACAGCCAAAGCGCTTCATTTTCCCTTTTTAGTTGCAAACATTCAAACTAACAGAAAGTCAATAGTTATTTTCTGGATTGGCCAAGTGCACAAGCTGAAGTGTGAAGAATTGAACTTCTAATTCCTAATTGATTTTAATTTTTTAATATTGAAAACAAGAACGTATTCCATTTCATCACAATAATCTTATAGTTATGTTCAAACCTATGTTCAAACTGGAACAGGTGTTTTATTTATGAGTAGAAAATAGCTAGAGAGAGAAGAAAGTTTGGGAGGGAAGGGATGAAACCCTGGAAAAGTAGCAGGATGAAAAGAAAAAAGTGCATGCTAAATACAACACCATAGCTTAATCAGCACTAGAAAAGCATACTGTATGGATATTACAAATATAACTAGATGGACTGATAAAATGACATCAGACAAATAATATTTAGTATAACAATTTACTTATCTTCCATTTATCACAAAATCATTTGGGAAAATCTTTTTTGCATATAGAAATGTTGCTAAAAAGATTCAAGATTTGTGGCTTCCTTGTGAAGCATTGCTCCATTCAGCTTCAAGAAAAAGCTCAAGTTAAACCCAGACAAGATTGGTTCACTGCTGTTTATCCTGAATGATCTGAAATTTCCAGTAGTTCCAAGAGGCAAGTAATTTACATTAACTATGGAAAAGGTGCTGCACCCTTTTTTTGACCTGCTATAAAGACAGGAACACACTGTGTTTGGATACTAAAACCAGTCCCCTTTACTCAAGAGAAAAGAAAATAACATTCTAAACATCTACTATATTGAATGTACAATGTTTTTATATGTCTTATATGTTAAATACAATGAAAATTAAAATCTATTTTTCTGGATTAATTTAGTTTCCATTACTAACAGTTACATTATAAAAAAGCCAGGATGTTTTACCAGCTTCTAAGGGCCCAGTCACCAACTGTGAATTACTATCTAAATGACTGTATAGTTTGGCTAGTTAAAATTTGAGTGATTTAAAAAAAGTCCTTATCAAACCCTTATTAGCATAATATTCTGCCTGAAGAATATAGGAAGCTAAGCATGAGTGAAGAACAATACCTATTTTTCAAACATACTACAAAAGGAAAATTGACAGGCAGATAAAGACCTAGCTTGGAAAATTAAAATAAAAAAAATTAAAAATCAGACCTACATGCCTGATAGACGCCACTGCACTCCAAGCAATTTATATCCTTTCCTCTCTTCCTGGCAAATAATTTTCTACCTGGGAATTGTTAGCACTATTTTCACACACCACCTTTACTTAAAAGAATAATGTGAACATTATGTTCTAGCAGGATAAAAACATAACTAAACTACAAAACCTGGCAATTAATCAGCTGCATATGTGATATATTCTTTGGTAAAGCAGAGAAAAATATTTTGCCAGTCACAAACAGTAAAGTGAATTTCCACACTGATGAATCACTTCACACCTTCCATATAGAAAGCTGGCTTTCTATATGTCTGATAGGAGGCATTCAATTTAAACATTAAAGTGTAAACTTGACACCGCATTAATTTGAAAAAGAAAATGTGTCAATGTTAATGAAACGGTCCACTTCAAGAAATTGAAAATCTCTATGAATTGGGATGAAATACACCTCACCACAGCAGAAGCAATTTTGTAATTTGACATTTCAGAACAGCAGCCTGTAAAAAGTGGATGGAAACTTTCTACAAACATAGCGTGTCATTTAAAATGAACCAAAATGGGACACCAATTAAAGTCTATATCCATAAGTAGATTTGTGATTTAGTTCATCTTAGCAGGACTCATCTGAAGACCAGAAGCCCACACAACTTGTTCTCAAAAGACAAATTTCAGGCAAAAGCCACTGATCTGGCCTTATAATTCACTCAAATTGCTAATGGGATATTACAGCTTTCCTTATTTTCAGTACCCTACAGCAACACAGTTTCTTGAGTTACATGGTAAGTTAAAAACATAAAGATCTCTCTGCTAAGAGTAATTTTTAAAACATCAAAGCACATTTTCAAACATAGACACTTTATTTCCGCACAGAGAGAATGAAGCTGCAGGTGACAGATCACCTACCTCCCTTTTCTCAAAGCACTGTTCTTTAGTACAGACATCAACTAGAGAACAAACAGAACCCACATTTGTTTTTGGGACAATGAAGGTGTGCAAGACTTCTTTCTCTGGCTGAGACAAGGAGAACTGATTTTAATCTACAATATAAAACATCTAAAATGCACGCTATAAAAGCCTTTTACTTACACTAACATTTATGTCTGTATCATGTTTTATTTTAAAATAAAATTGTGTCACTGAAGTCCTTTGATCCTTCTGTTATTAAGAGTTAAAACTTTTGGGCTGGTGCCTTGCATACATTTCAAGCATGTTATAACTACCGTGCTATTTAACTACATAGGGATTATATGGGAATTACTAGAGGAAGTTTGATCTTTACAGGAAAAGCAAATATTCAATCACCTTTGTAGAACTGATTTTCAAGGTTCATGTGGATTTCTTTTCTTTAGACAATTTTCAGCATATTGATCATGACTTATATTCACAGAAATGATCTGGCAAAACAAACTTTTATTAAAGTTAGTTAAGACTGAGGTACAGTGAAAACTGCATTGCAGACTTTTGTCTAGAACTAAAAATTATGATGCACAACTAAACATACTAATCTGTAAAATGAAATATTTTACATTTTGGCTTGCAGTTACAATTACACTAGAAAACAGTCCTTTTTTTTTGTTTATGATGGAATAGCAGATGCAACACACTACTTAAAGTACTATTTATTGTGGTTTTACAGTATGCTGATGGTTCAGTTTCTGCTGCCAGGTTGCAAAAATTAGTGGAAGGAACATGAACGCTATTTATTTATTTCACCTTTAATACAATGTTAGACTAATTGTCATCTATAACAAAAAAAAAAAAAAAAAGGAAATAATTTTAAAAAAAGGACATGTGCATTTAAATTTACCAATAACAAAGCTCTTACAAAAACAACTTTTTGTATACTACAGTCCAATTTATGAGGGATTGGTTAATCATAAATTTTTTTTGCAACCATTGGTCACTTACTCTGTCCATTGCATTAACATAGTGTAAGAATGATGGGATTATGTAAAAGGAACCCTTGGCCCCAGCTAGAGATTAAGTAGTCAAGTCACACTCTTTCCATCCTGCCACCTTGAAAAATATTTCAAAGCCATTCTAAATCCACGCTAAGGTTTTAAACACAGAGAGCTTTCAAAAGCCATCTGCAAAAGAAACCATGCTAGAAATAAGCCAGCTAGCCATTTAAAAAATGTCTGTGATTATTAATCTTTAGACACTCACAAAAAGCTTCAGAAAAACTCAACTCTACCAGCTATTTACAAAATGATTTTAACAAAAAATCAGTACTTAATCTAAAACCATAAGCACAAATCCAATTTGATAGATGAAAAAAAGTAAAGTATCCGTTAACAATGTTCACCTGTTCTGAGCTTATCAGTATTTATGTTTTTATTAGAAATTACTTCACAGCTGAAACTACAGTAGCAGAATCAGTGCCTGTAATCTTTTTTTTTTAAATACTGATTAATTGGAAAGCAATCCAAGAAGTATAAAAAGCCTTGCAATTTAACCAGTCTTCCCTAAATAGAGAGGAAACAAAAGTTTCCTTAAGTTATCAAGAAAGGAATTATGCTAAAGATATTTCAAACAAGAATAGAGTATGTGCCGATGGAAAATACATTGCAGCTTATTAATAATTTTTTCTTTGTTATTTCAGATTTTAATAAAATGACACACAGCTTACCTCCAGCAAGGTTCAGAAAATAAGAGCTATTTTATGGTTTCCACTGCACTAATACATGAATGCAACTCATGGATGGGAATCAGCCAAGACTTACTACCAAGCAGTTCTCCTCTTCTATAATCAAATCTGTCAAAGCCAGTTTTGACACACTCTAGGGCACAGAAATCAGGAGCCCAAAGATTAACAACTAACTTCCTTCAAAACACAGAGCAGAACACCATTTCTTGATGGACCACCTCAAGAATGAATTTCTAGGTAACTGCAGTAGCAAAATTACACTGGAATCAGACACACAAAATTATTCTCTCCATCATCTGAATCAAACCTACAAACTTCCTCATTGATTTCTACTACAAAGAGAGCAATCTCCTCCCTTCACCAAACCACCCCTTGATAAAAGTCCTGCTGTAAGGTCAGCTCCCTAGGCACTGCAACAGACACACAAAATACGTCGCCTTGGTAGCACAAGCAAAGAGCCCATAGCCCAACACGCTTAACTACATAAAACCAGCAACTTTAGCACTTCTGCTCTGAGTAGAGCCACTCATCACACCCTAATCAGCCTAAGGATAAGATTTGCCCAAGAGAAATACTCCCAGCAGGAAAAGACCTTCTCTTCCAAGAGGATACAGATATTGCACAGTAACTTCCTGCAGTACAAAAATGAAAAAGTGGACAAAACACAGCTATACCATCACCTAATGCACCTACAAGTACCTACTATCATAGTCAAAATAATATTTAGTGATAAAAACAGTAAAATGCCCCTCTCACAGTTACGTACTTGTCAACAGAAAAACTGATTGTCAGTTGTGTTAACCATGTAAGACAAAAACACTGCTGTAATGAAGAATCTATATCCCTGGCACAGAATGTGCTCATGAGTGAGCACAGAATGTGCTCTCCTCTGCTCACGAGAGGAAAGTAATCCTAAGGATAAAGAAATCAATCTACATTCAGGGTGAAAAAACAAGATTGGGAATTGTGCTAAATGTTTTGTCTAGTGTCATCTTCTCAACTCTTCAGTGATTTTTTTAAAAAAACCAACCCAACCACCTACCACAGTTAATTCAAGCTTTGCCCTCAATTTCTAGTATCTTGACTACTAATATTTCTACTTACTATATTTTATACTGTAGTACAAATGCTGTGTTGAACATTATGGCCTCAAAATCACAGACTTAGAAAACTGCCCCAATTGTAACTACTAATTCAGTCATAACTTAGCCTTCCTTCTTAAATGTAAGATGCAGTAATATGACTCTAAGATGCCATACCTTCCATACCTTCACTGAACAGTTTCAGAAAAATCCAGCTAAGGCTGACTCCCGGCACAGAGAATTTCAGAGTGAGCCGTTACATTTTTACACTTGTGAACAACTGGAAATAGGCTTGTAAAGAGAAAGGTTGAGTAACCTTATCTACCAGCAAAGCCACTGGAGCTACCTGGAAGCTGTAAGCATCTGTGACTTCAGAAGCCCATTAATTTTAATGATGCCCCATAGAAGTGTCAGGGCACAACTGTTGCAGCAGTACTTAAAAGTAGGCATGTATGTGTAAATAAGTACCTGTGTGCATGCAGACACATAAATGTCACAAGTTATCTGTCCTCTGTGAGAGCTAGACATTTATCTGCAAAAAAATGCCAGGTACTTTACCACATTGTATCAGAATGCCAGGGTTTAACCATGAAGGCACCAAACCACATCCCACTGCCTTTTCTGCTGGGAGTGAGATAAAGCAAAATCATTAAATCACCAATAAACAGTTATTAGCAGATGATAATACAACACTTTCACAAACTAATGTGCTTCAGCAAAACAGTCTACTGAGGCAAACATTTTTTTATAGTGGAGAGGTTCAAACATTATGGTGAATATTTCAGGATGTGTTAAGAGTTGTTCACAAGGACCCAACCTCTATTGTCTGCCTAAGTGGTTGTAACCATCTCCTTCACAAATCCGTAAAGAGCACTGTAAATATAACGATCTGAAAGTCCATATAACACTGCCTGTCTTAGCTACCTTACTCAATCAGTTGATAATACAAGTATTGCTAAACCAGTGGCTTTATGAAATAACTTTGAGGGTTTATGACAAAACACAGCTCAGTGAAGATCATGCCTTTCAGAAATATTTGCTTGTCCTTGCTGTTCCCCTTGCTGTTTCTTGGACTGCTGCTGTGCACACAGACATATGGCTGTTTCAGAAACATCAATGATAAAGAGGCAGTTTCAAAGTAAATCTGTCAAAACACAGCATGTCTGCTTGGTCCAGCAAATAAATTGATTTGTAAAATGCAGTATGCTGCAAATGAGCACAACTTCTACTCCTGCCCCTGAGGGGAGTGTCTGTTCTGGGAGACCAAAAGTGATCTGCAGTCACTAGTTTTGACAAGGGAAGGCTAGGCCACAAAAGGGTGTCCAAAATACCTCTTTTGCAGCGTACATAATACGCAATGGCTCACCACTACCACAGGGTGTCACAAGTTTAATAAAGTTTAACAGAGTTCAAAATGTTGCAAGGGAAGATGCAGTGAGAGTCCAATTACAGCTTAATAGAGGCTATTAACTTGGTTAACAGCATCAGCAGCTGGGAAATTTGTTAAAAATTTTAATGATCAACAGCATCTACAAGCAGGCAGTGAAATGACTACATTTCACAATAGCTATCCACTTGAATCAATTGCTTCTAAATAAAATATTCTAAATGTCTTGCTCCTAACTCAACTTTTGTGCCTATTTAGTCAGAAAACGGTTACCATTAAAAATAATAAGAAATCCTTCTTCAGGATAACCACAATTTCTTACTTTCAGAGGTCAAAAGTAAATGAATAACCGATGTATTAATCAAATTATTAATACTTTTGACAGCTATGTTTCTTTTGCAAAGGGATAATCACTGGTTTTGATACGGTCCTTTCTTGGACCAGATACATTTCATTTGGTAATATGGAAGCAAAAAAACACGGGGGGGAGAAGGGTGGGAGGAGAAGGAGGAGATGAAATGTACCCAAATGGGTGAATTTTAACTATTGGAAGAAAAACCCCGCATACCCAGTTTGGGATTTTCATATGTGTGTACACAAACACATATACACACACACTCTACTGCGTGTGTACTGCATTTTATGTATGTACATATACACAAACACACAGATAAAGAGAGAGCCAGAACATTCAATACAGGGTATAATTTTACCACTTCAATATTTAAAGCAATAGTATGATTACATATAAAATTATTACACTTCTTCAAGTTTCTTGTGAATGTGCTCCCAACTCCATGTCAACCCCTCACCCCATTTTTCCAAGCAATTTAGCAGGACTGTTTGCTTACATCAAGCTTCACCAACTACTCTAATGCTTGTGTGCAATCACAACTCCCTAAATTTTAGAAAAGTATTTAAATGTCAAAGAGGCTGAAAAGGGATTTTGAGTTCTTCTGTTTTCACTCATTAACTTATTTTGTACTTAGCTCTGTAAATATTGATGTTTGATGATGACATTTCAGTTGAGAAGTCTTGAGGGCAGCAGTTTATAGGAATACCACACACTTCACCAGGTTTCCATTTCTGCTTTTTAATACTGCAAAGGCAGCCTATTGCTACAGAATGTGAAGAGAACATAAGAACTTAAAGCCAAACACCTTTGACCCTGCATCTCCAACCTAACAGGCTGGTTTTTACTAGACTCAGGAATACAGGTACTCAGTAGATCACGGCAGATCAGAACATGCAACATGCAAAACTTGTTGAAGTCTCTTTCCATTTGACAAAACATTTAAGTCTGTGCTCAGCCCTACAGACACACTTATGCTCACTTAGTTTAACCAGAACTTAAGTAGACAGGGATTAAGCATAATTTGAAGATCTCTTTTTCAAAAAAGGCTTTTAGCATGCTTTCTTAGCTGAGTTGTTTCACCACATTTGAAAATTAAGTATAAAAATGATGTGCTGTGTGTACACACAGATCAGTCTCTCTCAATGACATAGCACAGAGAAATTCCTAGGCCATTTCTGCATTTTCCCCATATTCTGCATTCCAAAGTTAGGTCAGGGAACATAGTTTCCTGACTTGGCTTTCTGCTTTTTTATATTTGATCTTCAAAGTGGCTGTAGAACATTTAAATTTTGTCCCATCTGCCTTCTCCCATTTTTTTTGCTAGCTAATCTCTGCTAAATTTTTCTGTTTTGTAAACCAGGTGAAGCTAGCATAAATCAGAAAACTCAGATGAAGTCAGTGGATTTATCCTGATTATAGATCAGAGAACCAATTTAATTTTTATTAATGTATTAAAAAGATTACAAGCCTGGCTGATTTTGAAGTGGTGCTCTGAGACTACTAAGCACCAGTCTTAGTTATAACATACACATTTGGACAAGCAGCAATGCTTTCATTTAAAAATATATATATATACACATACACACACATAGGTACACACTATTAAGGGAAGGGAGAAAAATAAACCTAACATTCTTAAAAAATGAACGCACAGTAAACTGATTGTGGATTTTTAAATAAATACTGAAAGTCACTATCTGAATTAAGGAAAAGGTTTTTACTTACATATTCTAAAATTACAGTAATGAATTACCATTCTGAATTATAAACCTGTTTCTCATTAATGTCAAAAATATGTAAGTAAGAAGTTGCAAGATTTTTCACAGCAGCAAGTCATAGGTTTTTGTTGCTCTATGACAGCTTTCTGCTGATGAGGCAAGCTGTTTTAGTCTGTGAAGTTAAAACTAAATCCTCTTCCTTTGATGCAGTTTTGAACAAGCCAATGATGTGATCACACTTGTGTCACTAAGCTCTTCTTATAAAACACATGCTGACTTTCTTTTTTTTTTTTTTTTGGTTAAAAATGATTTGCAACAAATATTGCACATTCCTGTAACAAGAAAAACACTTGTTACCATGCAGTAAAACACTTCTATCCTTCACTATCCTAGGACTAAGAAAAGTAACATAATGAAAAGCTCCCTGAATGCCCAGAAATGTACCAAAGCTATGTGTAACACAGACAGACTTCATATCTCTAATGTTTGAAATGCCGGATCGCTGTCTTTTTGTTTTAGTTCTTCAGGGGGGTTGAAAAATCATGACAGGAAAATGCTGTAACAAAAGCTGTTTGCAGCACGGTCAGAAGAGAATAGATTCCCTCCTCCCTAACAATAAATAATCTCTTCCTCCAAATCATAACCTTAATCCAAATATTGGACTGACAGCTTCCACAAAGAAGGAAGAACAGACGCACAATAATGAATTTCTAATCTCCTAAGGAAGCATAACACAACCGAGGAAAGCCAAAAATAGAAAGTCAGACCATCAAGGTATCACCAGAGATGGTTATTGTTCAGATTTACAGTGATCTTTCCCCAGATTCTGTAAAGACCTGAAGTTAATGGAACATTAGCAACGGCGTATTAGAAATAACTGAGTGAGAAAGGATCTAGTGACTTGCATGGCCAATGTAAAAGCATCATTTGGGAAAATTTATCTTACTTTCTTCAGATTTACAGTTCTTAGAGAGAGTTTATTTTCTATGTTTCTAATTTTTTCTCAGCTTTAAGGCTGTCATTTTTCATGCCCATTGAAAAGCTTCTATAATATAAGCCAGCTACAGGGAGACATAAGAAGGCATAAATTGGACTTTTATTCCTTCCTTCTCTAAGAACTGCCACTTTTCCATGATGAGGAGAACGCAATTACACTATTGTAATTTTCTAATCAGCATTATAATATCTAAAGCTTTTAATAATCAAGCTGATACAGGAATGCTCACAGAAAGGAAATAAATAGAACATGAGAAACAGTAATATGATCATAAGTTCTACTTCAAATCAGAAGAAAAGCTTTGGCATTCACTTAAAAAGAAAGCATAATAAATTGAAAAGCCCTCTTACTCCATTAGTTCATCTAAACAAAATATGTGAAATCAGGAATGTGTATTAACTGTTCTTTTGAATTCAACATTTACTTCAAACTGGAACAACATCCATGAAATGGCACAAACAATGCAATAATTGTTTACATGATATTTGTAATAGAGAAAGCCAAGGTATTAACAGTCTTTTATGACAGTAAGGATTTCATGAAGCTCCTTTTAAGAACTATTTTTTAAATAAAATAAAAGCATAAATAAGAAAACTCCCACAAATAAATCACTGAAGAGATTTCAGCTTCCCACCCCAAAACATTTTTGCTGTCGAGTCAGACAGCATTTTACAGGGAAGATACAGAGCTTCCCTTCGAGGAAAAAAGGAAAGAATGCCAATAATTAGCCACCCAGGAGGCATTTGTTTCACAATATTTTTGTTACTCCATGGCTTCCATTGTGATAGGATTTGTGAAGACTTACAAGCAGCCTTGGAATATAGCTTCTAATTCAACAATGCTGGCTTGCCATAAGTAACCCTCATTTGTTTGTCAGAAATCATCAAGGTCGTTATGTTTTGCTTGACGCTTTCAATGGGCACAGAAAAGCTAGGATTTTATCTGCGGTACCCTCCAAGAATTTGAGCTAAAAAAACCAGCAATTATATAATGCTGTTCGCACTTCCATTTAAAGGGACAAATTTGTTATTGTTTTAAAAAGCAGAACAGAATACTTATGGCTGATTTAAAACTTGCAGATAGAAGCAACTGAGTAAAACAAGAATTCTGAAAGCTGATTTTAAAAAGACCTAAATATCATAAGCCCAGATGTAAAAATGTCGTTAAGAATTCACCAGGATTCTATCCAAAGACACTGTAAAACGTAAATAAAGGAATTAGAGAATAGTTGAAATGACAGAGATGAATAGAGGTGTTTTTTTTTCTGAAACAATGAAAAAAGATTTCTCATAACCTAAACAAGTAAAAGGTGCTCTGAAAAGACTATTATCAGTCCATTTTTACAGTATCTAGGGTCACAGTCTGGAAACAAAACACTAACATCAGAGCATGAAAAAGCCAAGTTAGAGCCTACTGGAAAAATCACAGTGCAATTTTCATACAAAAGTTTATCCTTCTAGAACGGGACAGGATTTTAATTTAAACAAAGAAAACCTAACCCTTTTCTCAATGATCTCAACAGGAAAGGCAGAGACAGAGGAGGTAAGGCAACCACACCAATCTCTCCATAATTTGTTATGTGTTTCCTCCATGGCATGCATACTACTGGGACAGTGCACAACAGCCATGGAAGCTTCCTGTCTTTTTTCTCAGCAGGTTCCAATGTGAAAACATGAACATATATACATATACACATAGATGTACATATATTTAAATTTATTTAAGTTTATTTTGCTGGATTGTCTATTTAGTACTCTAATGCTTCAGTATATGAATGTTCTGAAATAAATCACATTGTGGTTTTGCACAATTTCATTGCAAATCTTTAATTTTATTAAAAAAATTTAGAAGAATCCTTCACATAACCTGAAATTTGCCATTGTATCTGCTAGATAGTTTCAACTTACCTGCTTATCTGCTCCAGAACAAGTATTTTGATTTTTTAAAAATCAGTACAGTCAAGAAAAACCAAACTATATATCAACTGTAAAACGTCATATCTACGACCTTAAGGGGATCAAACGAATCCTTACTCAAATCAACTTTTATTGAACTTTCTCTACTACTTCATCTGTAAGACAAATACACACATATAACTACAGAAAATACAGTAAAAAGAAAAAGCAGAAAATTTGAATTTCATTAGTATACATTTAATTTTATTCATCAAATCCACAACCATCTGAAGCAATACAAATAGGTTACTACTGAGTCACAATTGGTAAGTCAACCACACTTCTTCAGCTCCTGCTAGTCTCCTAAGTACACACCTTCTGTTCTTGGGCCTACAACAATTAAGGCTTCCCTGGCAAAGAGTAACTTCATTCCTTCCACTGGTTCAGGGATTGCAGCAGTCTTCATCTAAATGATATGATATTCTAAGCAGGTCTGATTTAGAGCAATCGTTATCTTTTGGAGGGAACTGATTTACTATAATTGCACCCACTGGCCTAACCATAGTCTCAAAGTACCAGTTAGAACAAAAGTCATTATTTGAAGGAAAAGTGCTTTAAAGAACACAAATACGTCTTCTGTCGTTTCCAGACAAAAACATCCTCAGCTCAAATAAAGATGTTATTACACTTTAAACAAACATAGGGCTTTGACATCCATCAAATTAATGGCTCAAAAAACTGCACCAACAAAAAGAGGCAAAGAACTCCAGAACTGGTATAGGCTCCAAGAGAGAGAGCAAGCAGAAAGAAAATTTCTCCTATCTATAAATCTATCATAACTGCAGTTAAATATTTGTAAAAAGGATAATTTATTGCACTATCCTAGGTCTAGTCTACATACACTTCTTCCAATCATTATAAAAAAATCTTTGTAACCACACATCTAGATTAGTGTTACAATTATTAAAAATGAAAATTAAGTCTCTAAGCAAAGCTACAATTTTGCACATAGGAATTCCAATTCTACTTTCACCTCGAGGCATCTTCCCACTTACTAACAAGTAGCAGCACCTCAACAGAGTCAGAGGACAATGGAAATAATCCATTTTAATAGAGTACATTACTATCATACTGTGTATAAACCAATTTAGGAAGAAACCATACAAAAATTTCATAGCTGTCAAACACTTCAGATGTACAGGGTAGCATTTTTTCCAAACACTGGAAATCTCATTAAAGTATACTCAATTTCTACTCCACACTCTTTATTCAGAACTAACTATGCTTTGATTTGAAATGGCTCCACTCAAAAACAAGAAAAAGTCTGGTTTACATCCTGGAATTAAAAAGAACTTCCACAAGCTCATTCACCTCAGACTAAAAACTCAGAAAAAAGAATTTTCAGGTTCTTTTCCCCACAACATAATGATTTCAGTGAAATGACAGGCAGATCAAATTCTCTACAGCAAGACTACTTGGAAGTCCCAAATCAATTATTAACCATTCCTCAAAAGCACTCCTTGCTGAGTCTGAGCTGAAGAATTGCAGAGGTATGGTGTCTGGTTAGGAAGCCACACTCCGTGCACTTCTGTCCTGCAAACCACACCATCTTGACCCAAAGGTGGCAGCCGGCACAACTGGAAAGGTCATTGCTTTGCTCAGCCCTAGAGGAGGTCCAGGTACTGCCTGCCTCATACTCCCACCTCTGCTGGGTGGTGTGGGAGATGGTTCAGGTGAAAACTGAACCTGGCTTAGAATAGTCCAGAGAGAGTGAGAACCTCCATTCTGACACATCTGAAGAGTTGAGAATCATGAAAGAAGTTTATAATTAACTGAGGGGAAAGGGTAAGCAAAAGAGGAAAGCAAATAAGTGTCAGAAACACAGAGGGAAATTCTGACCTTAAGGGTATAATTTTATGGCTACAGACTGTGGGCTTAAGAAAACATGAGTTGTCATCTGGTTAGGAGTGAAAAGTGCCAGCGGGACTGAAATTGTGATAATTTTCAACAAATGCCAGCACTTCAAGAATAGCAGTGATTTTGAGGAGATATCTGGGCCCAAGAAACAGATTTAAATAAGCCTGTCCAGGAGAGCTTAACTCACAATTTTAGCTGGAGTAAAGACAATGCACTGAGCCATTTGGAGCACGGCTCTACCACTTGCCTTATGAGAGAAGTACAGATCACGTCTTCTCATTCCACTTACAGTTAGAAAATGGAGCTTAAAAGATGGATCTCAATGGGGTGGAAAGCAGGGAAACAGAAAGTCTTTAAGTAACTGATCAGCATGAACCACATTTATAGAACCCTCCCAGAGATCAGCATTTCCTCACTTCTGAAACTGCAAGAGAACTATTCATTCATGTGTCACTAATAATATCACATTTACTTGAAAAGAAAAAACAAATAGTGATCAGCACATATTTAAGAGACAAAGTGGTTTTACAGGTAAGGTAGAAAAATGTGTACCTTTGGCACTTGTTGAACATACACAGTATGCAAGGTTTTCTAAATTTTTCCTTAAGTTTTAAAGCTGCAGAAATCCTATGGTGCTGGGAAAACTTAGCTTAAAACCTGTTTACAGCCATCTACTTTTATAACTACTAAATCGCAGGACTGTACTCAATTTCTATCAGAATTCTGCTCTCATCACAGCCCAGAGGGGTTTGAAATTCTACTGAATCACACTTCTTGACAGAAAAGATGAAGTTACTTCAGTAGCATCTTATTCCTATACTGTGACTTTTCACTTAAATCTTCTGAAGATATTTTAAAAGTATTGGCAGCATGGGCAGAAGTTGAAACACTCTTTGAGGATTTGCACTTTAAAAATTTTATTTAAATACTATCCCATGTAGGCGTTCAGAAATTTTAGCCAACCTTTTTAGCTTACCAAAATGTGACCTCTGAAATGAAACACTTACATAAGTGGTTTTATAACAATAAGATTATTCCTTTAATAGCAGAAGAAAGTACAGGCTTGCCAAATCCTTCTCCCCAATATAGCCATAGCAATTCTAGAGCAAGGCGTGATATCAGTAGGAAGAGAGGCATATAACAGGTCAGGAGTGACACTGGAGCGAGAAGAGGGAATCCCTCAGCCTTGAATGAGCACAGACCCCCAGAAAGGGTATCTGCAGCCCCACCAGCCCAAACAGAAAGGAAATGTCTGAATCATCAGAGAGTTTTCCCCACCAGGGAGTTTGCCCTTGAGGGCAGAATTAATGAAAAAGACTTTATGAACTGGAAAGACAATTAGAAAAAAAAAGGTAGGTTTCTGCACTGCAGGACAAGCAAATGCCCCTTCAGATTCAGAAGGATACCCACAAGAGGCAGAGGGCCACCTCACGCCACCAGCGAACACTGCCATGCAACCCCACTGCAGCATTTACAGAAATCGTTTGAGTACGAATGTCGGACTCCAACTTCAAATAAAACAGGAGACAAGAAAAACAAAGAAAAGATACATTTAGGTCAAGAATCATACTAATTTTTTTCCTTTCGTTTCACGCATCTTTATGCATAAGAGAACTACAAGCTTCACCAGGTGGCTTTGCAGTGCAGGAGCAGCCAATTCTTGCACTGCATTTCATGGACTCACAACATTAGACATGTAATGCAGCTCAGTGAAAGGTGCTCTGTGAGGGTATTTCACATCCCATCAAATGAGAGCCGTGAACTTCATATCAGAGATCAAAACCACACATCAGTATCAAACCTTGCAGTAATTTCAGAAAGACACAGAGAATCTAGCATATCTAAAAATACAGTAATTATTTCTCAACTGGAAAGTTTAAAAACTGATACCTATACAGAAATATAGCCTTTAGTAAAACCAGTGTTTTCTCCCTGAATCAAGACATTTTCTGTTTCTTTGCAAAATAGAAAGTTGAAGAAAAGATTTCTTCTAAATTTTCACAGTACATGGCAGCAAGAGATGGTTGTAAAAGAGGTTTCAGCATTGAAAATTTGATGTCTCGTGTAGAGATAACATAAAACAAAGACAGCAATCAATTAAATTAAATTATTTAATTAATAGCAATTTGTTCTACAACAGTTTAAAATATGGATGAGATAACCAGCTGCTAAACAGAACAACTCATTAAATAATTTAATTGGATTAACTATTTTCTAGTTTTGATGTATTTACTTGTATGACACATAAGCCCATGATTTATACTCAAGGTAGAAATTAATGTTGTCATTTGGTTGCATTTTTTCTAAAATTATTACTTGGTTTCTAGCTGGAAGTGTTTTATAAACACTCAGCTTATGATTATTTTCAAGTATTAAGAAAGGCAAACTGGCTATAGTGCTCCCAGAAGGGGATCAGTATGTACAGTGCTTTCAAATACTTATTGAAAAAAAATCCTAGGGAGGTTTTAAGTGGGATGTGCCCATACTGCAATTCTATTATACAGGGACAAGAAAACATAAGACAACCTCTCATTCATGCAGGACAAATAGCTGTGCCAAAAGCACAAATTACACCTAATTACAGGGTATAACTCTGTCATCTTTCTTTTTATAACCTAGCCATTTACACACTTTGATTTTTACTTCCATTTGGGTTTATTAACATCAAAGCTTTATCATCACTTATCTGTTTCTACAGACTTTTTTACCTGAGGCAATAAATAAAAACTTCTTTGCATTTCGGCTTTTCAGATGCGAGGAAGGTTTAGTTTACATTGTTCTTATGATGTTTCATGCTTATTAAACTTCTGTATGTTGTTACAAAGTTTATTGCCCTCGGCATACCAATCTTAAATGTACTATAATTAAACTGACTCTCATTGCATATAAATGCATTAGCACTATCCTATGATAAATTTTATTCCTACTGTTAAGGCTTTCTTTCATGTAATTACACTGTCTTGCATAAAAGTGTAATGGACAATTTAGTCTAATGCATTGTTTAGCTTTTTGTCAAACACAAAATGGCAATGAATTTTTAATTAAGCTATATGGGGCTTCTCTATACAGATTGCAGCAAAAAAGCCCACATAGATGATGATACTTGAAGAAATGGAGAAAGTAAAGTTAGTCTTAGAAGGCTAAAATAGTCTGGACAGTCATGTTGAAGAGATACCTCTCAAATTCAAATCAGAGAAAGATAAGGGACAGATGAAAGCTGTAATTATACAAAACACAAATACATTGTCTAAAACTCATTTGAAGATAACAACTGCTAGAATTCAAATTCCTACTAGAGCATTAAAAGGATATTTCAAAACAAATGTCTTTTGAATCAAATATATTATGTTTGAATCAAGAGAAGAGTTTATCACGTTGACTGCCCAATATGAATAAGATCTCTACAGTCTGGAGCAATCTTTTAATGTTACTTTTATTCCTCTGCCCTCTCCCCATTACGATGAAGAAAAGGTTTCCTAATTTTCCTTCTCAAAGAAGGTGAATTCAAGTAGGGTGTTGTGTAAATGTAAATGCTGATGTTACCTTATTTCAACCTGTTTACTTCTGTTCTGGGCAGTCATTCAATCAGAAACTTCAAGAAAAATAAAGCTTAAAGAAACAATGCTTTTAAAAAACTAATTTCCACCTTACCCTCAAAAGTGGGGAAATCTATAGCTACACATCTTTAACCAGCTCTTCAAAGCCTTCTCATGCAATTTACTTAATTATTTCATTAATTGCAATTCAGAAACGTTTCTCTAATATCTCCTTTGAGTTCTTCTTGATAGAGTTTTGACTGCTGTAACTTATCAAGGGCACCATCAACACAAGCAACTATTCCTTTACTTCTTCTGCAACAGCCTTTCACATATTAGAAAACCACATTCTTCTTCACTGTCTTTCCTTCCACAGGCTAAACAAATGAAGCATCCTCTAAGGGATTCCTCCTATCTTCTGATCACCTGTGATGCCTCTGTTCAGGCTCAAAGCGGTTCAAGTTTTCCTTGCAACATCTCTCCCCAAGCAGAAAACAGTGCTCCAGCAGAGACTTCAGTACTGCTCAATCATGAACAAAGTTTAACTTTGCTCATTTTACTGGCTGCACTTCTACCTGTAAATACCAGTGGCAGGATTATCTTTTGATACAGTATACTGCTATCAAATGAAAAACCCTATCAAATACTTTTCTGAAGGACTGCACCTACTCACATGCAGATTATTTTTCCAGTTTTGCAAGATCTTTCTGAAATATGGTCTTGTTCTCCAATCTTTTCCAAGTTTTGTGTCACCTGCAGAATGACTCCAGCAACTCTCTATTTAACCATTAAGTACATCAGGTAAAAAACCAGAAAAGGAACCAGACTCCAGGCAGGTCTGTAGAAAACCCTTGCTCAAGATACCTTTTCATTTTGAGAGCAATCAATTGACAGTTAATCAGCAGAAATACTAATCCAATCAATTTTGCACTTACTGTACACTAATTTCTCCTACATCACATTTCTCTGCATTTACAAAAATGTTACAAAAGGCAGAATTACGAAGGGCTTCAAATAAAGTAAAAATATATGACAGCTACTGCTTTGTTTCTATTGACAGGTTGAACTGTTTTATGATACAGAAAAATTAAACTAATTTGACATTATTTTTCTTGGCAAGCCCATGCTAGCAATTGTTCATCTCTTCATTACCTCGCACATACATACAAACAGTTTTACAAATTTATTTTTTTTTTTTAGGACATGAGTATTAAGATAGCTGAACTCTCCCTCCTTGACTCCTCTCCCCACTTTTGCAACTGGTACATTTATCTTTCCCACTCCTCCAGTATTTAATCCACCCTGCACCATTTCTCAGAGATAAGGCTGCTATTAGATAGCTTAGGAGGTGATCAGCTAATTCAAATAGCAAACTTTGGCAGCACTGTCCCCAGAGGAGTTAGAAGATATAGTTTTACCCTCCCTTCTCATATTTCATAAATAGGCACCAATTAGAAAAACAAAAATCTCAAGAAAGGCAACTTGAAAGCCAGAATTTTTCCAAGAAACAGTCTATTCGCCTCCATACCCTCAATAAAACCACTGTAAAAATACTGCACTAATTTGAAGTCATCTAAACTTGGTAACCTCCTTGTCTTTTGTCATGTGTCTCACCTGCACCTGTATTCTTAGTGATTTTTTTTTTCACTTAAGTATCTTCTGGAAATCATAAACTGGTGAGGCAAATCCAACAGGATTACAACCGCCTGCCTACCAGAACTATTCTATGACTCCAAACATAAGGGAAAAACAAGCACTTCAAAAACCAGAAAACTATAGTGGGAGCTTGACTACATAGAAGATGAAAGGGGATAGCGAGACATGCTAGAAGTCAAGCAAATGAAGCTTTATGAAAAGTATTTGTTGAAATTAAACAGTTGACTAAAATGGAAGTGTAAGTTTTTGTCTCAATTTTAGATTAGGAAAATACAATAAGACACAATAGAAAAGGGCTTATTATAGGCATTTTGCTGAATATTATAAATTTAATACTTCTGTCAGTGGACAGAAACCAAGAAAATCCTAGAGTATGGGTATCAGTTTGCCTTCCCACATGAGCTCATGACACCACAAATACTTAAGTTTAATTTTGGAACTCATTAAGAAAAAACAAACAAGGCAGCAGATAAGGTTCAAAGATGAGCTACAATAATGATTCAATCTTGTAAAACACATCTAGAGCTCAATCTATTTCTTCCATCTAAAAAGAACTGAGAGCAATTTATTTTAGTGCTGTTCTTACCTAGAAAAATATTAAAGTTTCTTTGTTTTGACATGTATAATCTACAGTCATAACAAGATTACACAAGAAGATGCACGTTTCAGACTGGGGAGAGAGCATAAACAACAACAGTAAAGTGGTGAACTGATGATATCTTTAAGAAAAGCAATGAAGATGGCTTTCTTAAGCCCTAAAACAAGCAAGCAAAAAAACAACTAAGTGTTTAAGAGGAAATATATACCTTGCTCTGTTCTTTCATGCTTTGTAAAAATAATTTAAAACAAGTAGCGCTGGAAAAGACTATCACTGTAACTGGTTGAAGTACTAAAATTCCTATAAATCCAAAGGCTAATGCACACTATCTGCCCAGGACTGAGAGTCCGAAACATCAAGCTTCATGCACATAAGCCCCCTGCCACATACGCCCACACACAGCTGGAACCACATGAGGCAGCTGCCTTAAGCCACAAACTACCTTACCTGGAAGCATGCCTCTCTCCCTCTCACATACAGTGCATAAGAGATGGGGTTTTTTTGTCATAAAAAACGCAGTTATCTTATTTTTGAGGACTTAAATACTGTCAGATACTCTATGTCTTCATGTGTACATGCACAAACACACACAAAGAGCTATATATTAACAGCTGTACTCAGCGTCCTATTAACTGGAAAATAATGGCACTGGTATAAAAAAGTTATGAAGTACACAGTATGAAGTATTTTTTGAGCATGTTTTTTCTCAATATTATTGAAAATTTAAAAACCTGATATTTAAAAATATCTACCTGATTTCTAACTATCCTTGAAACAGAGCAGTAAAATTTTATTAGAAATAAAACCTCTAGAATAAAGTTCAGAAAGCGAGAGGTTATGTAGATACTATTTCTTTATAACATTTGGCAAAACATCATTAGAATTTTAAGTGGATTCTATATATATTGCTTTGGCATACATAGACAAGCAAATTGCATAATTTTTTTCAAGGAAACCAGCAATTTCTTACTCTCAGACAATTTGTGTTTCAGAATATTTCAAACTTAGAGCAGCAACGTATCTACAAGCACCATCAAACACACAAACCCACAGAAACCACTAACCTGAGGATCTCCTTCTAGAATTTATCTGTACTGTTTTCTCCACTCCACTGTAGGACCAGGCATCTGTGAGAGACTGGCAAGTTCATGGCTCAGACAATCGACCATTTCCAAAAGCGGCGGGGGTGCTTTGCTGACAATGCCCAAAGTAACAGCCCAGGTGCAGAAGGGGTGCACACCCACCACTGGAGGCTATATTGCTTCTTTTCTATAGATAATAGTAATCCTAAAAGCTACATTTTAAAATTTGCCAAGTACCATATGCTACCTTAATGTTCTAAAGCCTGCACGTAAACATTTGTTACTGAACCTCCTGAGAATTTTGTTTCTCCTGCGCACAGCCCAGAGCAAATCAAACAACCTAAAGCCGCCGAGCGGGCTGGGCCATTAGAGCAACACAGATTTCAACTGCTACAAAACTACTACAACCTTACATCCTAATCCAGAGTTACATGTCATTTTCTCCAAAGATATATACGCTAAAAAGAGAAAATGTACAAGAAAATACATTCCTTTTCTTGAGTCATTTGTTCACAACTGTTGAGGGTCTGGGAAACAACCACAGTTAGAATGACAAGCTAAATGTAGTTAAGCCTAATAAATTAAATGAAGACACTAAGATGTACTACCCTCTTTGATTTCTAACAATGGGAGTGCACCTTCCATTAAACTCATCCATTCTAATTTGATTAAACCATTGTCATTGCTGAGAGAGAACTGCTGGAGCACAGAATTAACAACAGCAGTTTCAGTTCCAAAAGCTATAAAGAAAGGCAGTAAATCAGACCATATTAGAAAGGGAAGACAACTGGAAAAAACAGAAGTAATTCAGAACCAAAATATGCCAAAATATGCCAAAATAAGGCATATCTTCAGAAATGTTAGGACAGTTTTTGAGGTAAATTAAAGGAGGAAATTAATTAACTAGACATCTAAAGTAATGCAAGTAATAGGAATAAATGAATTCTAATATTCTATACAGGTAGAAAACTAGTAGAGAAATGTGTGAAACTGAATACACTTTTTTTTTCTCCATAAAAATTTTAAACAGAAGTTTTAAATTATAAATAGAAACCACAACTATAACAAAACATTGTATGGCACAAGAATGATATCAGAAAAAGAGAATAGGTAGTGGGTGACAATCATGGTCAAAAAATGTATGGAAATGTCAGACATTTACATCTCTGTACACCAGGGATGTAAATGTCTGACATTTCCCAGGTCATAACACTTACCAGGAATGTAAGTTCAGCCAAGTTATTCAACTTGGATAGTTTCGGCAAAAAATGTGCTCCACAGTAGACAGAAATAAGGACAAGGGAGTTTGAGACACGAATTTTTTAGTGCTCCTACAAAGCAGAGCTAATTGCAAATTGAGCAAAAAAAGGTTTTTAACAGAAATTCAATGTATATAAGCTGAATGTAAATTAATGAAGGAGGATGGAGGGACATAATGCATACAACCAGACAGAAATACATAAAAATTAGCTAAGAAAAGAAAATGCTAAGTGATGTGAAAAAAATGAAGAGAAGATGCACCAATAGTCACAAGTAATACAAATTGCTAAACAACGTACCCTAGGACAGGTAGAAAATGCAATTCTTTTGCTTAAGAATAAGGAAGGGATACATTATGAAAGTCGTACACTACCAACTAATCTGGATCCACAACGGCACACAATTCTCAAACTGACTAGAACTACTGCAGAACAGCAAGCAGACCTCAAGAGCTGATTAAAAGATCTCCTGGTTGCAACAAAACAATCATTCCAAGACACATCTGGTTTTGAAGAGTTTCAGGTTTTATTCACCGACAAACTGTAGCTAGCATAGCAGCAGCCACATAACTTGGATATTCAACAAAATGGTGCAAGCAATGGCCTGCCTTTAAATACCACTGACAAAAGAAAAGGAAAAAAAAAACCAAACAGACAAATTAAAGGGAAGAAGAAATTGTACAGAATCATGCACAGTTCTAGAGAGGTAAGTTTGAGCATATTTCCTTCCATTCACAAGTTATGCCTTGGAAAGTGACTGATAATCAGCAAATGCCAGAAGCAAGGAATGCCATTCAAAGGGGAAACAAGCAATGTAAAAAACATCCCTCTGAACACAGAAGAGATGCTTTACAAAACGGAAGAAATTATGTATCGGCTAAAAAAGAAAAAGTATTCTGCAAAAGTACTAATGTTGGGTATTGAAGTAAGGGCAGGTAAGTTTACAGATGAGTCTATAAACAATGATAAATAAGTCCTTTAAGTAGAAAAACTGTTTAAAGGCAAGGACGATTTTTCATTAGTATCATAGCTTTCTAGCATACTGGCAAGCCTAGCCCCTATGATTTGGGGTTTTTAAACACAGATGGTGACAAAATGGGAACAAGGCGAAATCCTAGCAACAGAGTATCACTTTTAACATTAGAGAACATTAATTTCTTAATAGAGAAAATTGCTCACAGAAACTTACAGAGAAAGACCATTTATTCAACAACATAAACCTATTACTGACATAAGAACTGGCAGCCATTACCAACACGAGCACATCATACCCAACAGAGAAAGCGCAAATTCTAAGACGCTCTTAAGAATACGTTACCTAAAGCGCAGCACAGTTTGACAGACTAAATCACTACACTCACTGCAGAGTGCTCACTGCTGTTCCTTTTCCTAAAGATCCCTCAGCGGCAGTAAGACAGCAAATCCTGGGCCACATATGCTTTCTAAATAGGATTAGAATTTATAGTATATCCTTGTTCACCTGACAACACAGAAATGGCATTTTTTGCTTCCTTTATAGATGCAGATATATTAGCAAGGCTATAGCTTAGCTGAGAAAGCTTACTGTTTAGGTTTGGTTCAGCTGACCTTAACAAAGGACTATGTAAAATGTGCTGTTTTGCAGGTAACTGCAGTCCTTCCTGGCTTTGAAATCTCTACCAAATTTAACAATTATTTGAGCATTTCTGCTGAAATTGCAACAGAAATTAAGCACAATACTTATGATCTTAGAACCTACCAGATTCCTGGTTAGGTAAAGACTAACTTAAACCTGTTGCCTGCTTTTAAAAAGGTAACATGTTGGCTATTGCACTTTTGACGTTTATGGCTGGATGCAGAATTGGCAACTGCCACCTGCAGCTTACAGATGGACAAAGGATCTTTTAACCCATATAAAGAAAGAAAAAATAAGTTTTTCAGCACAGCATACAGTACTCCCTAACTCAACTGCAGCTGTTTCTTCGTTTGATAATTGTAATTAAAGACAATTCAGACTTTCCCCAAGTTCATCTTCTGCTGAAAGTTTTCAGCGGGATGAAATAGTCATGCTGTGGTGATAAACCAGCTACTGGTTCTGGGCCACCAGCATTCCAGTTAAAGCACCACTCCTGCATCTCTTGATTAGTACGCAATTTTGGGATCACAACGTAGACCAATCTAAAGAAATCCATAATTTTCTCTATGATGTTTAAAGAACATAAGAAGTGCCCTCATCTTGTGAAGACAATTTGTGTTATTTCTCACTCTAAGAGAACTACTGAAGACAAGATGAAGAAATGACTAAACACATCATTATGTTCATCCAACCTGGATGGAACGAGTATATTCACAAACAGAAAGGAATGCTGCATAAACATCTGCTGCTGCATACTTCTGGAATCAGATGTGCTAGATTTCTGAAAGATTTCTGTACTGACAATTCCATTATTTATTACAAATAGGATTCATTATGAAAGATAATATTCTTGTTAAAAATAAGCTTTTAATTTAACTTTATACCTGTTAATTATACACTTGAGATACTTTGCACTGTATTCAACTGCAAATAACAGAATTTGAATAAAACATTAGAACAGTCCATTTCTAGCTTCCATTTTGACTTCTACCTGAAACATAAAAAAGAGACAGCTGTCTTGGACACCAAATGCTCAAAACTAAAAGGAGATGGTTCATGACATAACCAGCTGTCAGATGCTGCCATTTTGTGCTGCAGACACTAAAAACTTTTGCATTCAAGTGAAACTTGGAAATGTTCACTGAAAAGAGAAAAAACCCCAAATCTCGAAGCCAGTAAATCCTGAGTAAAAGACAGTTCCTCCTTAGGCTGTCCAACCTCAAGTGGCCAGCATACTACCAAAAGTACCATATGCACTTGCCCAATTCCTCAGTCCTTCCTTGGCTGAACCTGAATGGCTGTTCTCATGTTTTTCTGAGAAAAGAATCACTTCTCAACTGTGAAATAGGAAATATGAAGGAGTTCAGTTAGCAGAGCACAAACTACAAAACCATGAGTCACTTTCTTAAAATTACTGATAAATAAAATGTCTTACCGAGAATTTCAGGTGACATATTTTTCTTAAGGCAAGGAAGAACAAGAGTGAAATCCACCTTTTTAATTCCAAGGTCAGTAAATGAGGGCTACAATCTTGTACAACTATCATCAGAGGTTAGGAGAGCTTCCTCAGGAGGCTCAATCATACAGTACTGAATTACAACTGAAAAAATATGTTTGAGGATAACAGAGGAAATACTACTACCTGTACAAATTAAGACAGTTCAGACAACAGCAAGTTTCACTAATGGTCTGAATAAAGCTTCCATATTAAATGAAAGACTAAATATTATGTGATTTTCCACAACAAATAAAGGTAGGGCTTCTGTGTATTTGACGTCTCCAAGCTACTTACTGAGATCTAATGGTATTTCCCATCTCTCCATTTATGCTTACACTTCTGCAAGTCTGGAAGTGCCTGAAAGGAGCTGTTTTTACCTATACATATTTTCCGTTAAGATTGTTTTCATGTCTGTATTCATAATGCTGTTTCTAAATCTGTTTTCTGAATAGCTGGAACATTAACGCTGAAATAATGACTACCTGTGGATTCCATAATCCTAAAGGTTATTACTTTGCATCAAGACAGGTAAGTTGCAAAAACCAAACCCAAAAACCGCAGGGCCAGATAGAGTCCAACAACACTATTAGACTGTACATTATGAACAACATTCTTATTCAGGTTCTGTAGAACGCAAATACCAGCTGATTGGAACAGCAACAGCCCAAAACATTCCTAACTTTTTCCAGTACCTGTTCCTTTTATTTTAGGAAATACAGTGTTAAAAGAATGTTAGAATTACCATGTCAATCAGTTCAAAGTTAAAGAGGCCAAAAATTCAACATTAATTCAAGAGCCATAAAATCCTACAGTGCACCTCCACCAAACCTCTTTTTAAATCCATCTAGATCCTCTTTATTTCAATTCATACCCACGGTGTCTTGCCATCTCCACCATTCACCACTGTGAAGCATCTGGCTCTGCCTTCTTGATGACCTTCTCCTGGGCACTGGAAGGATGCTATTAGGTCCTCTTGAAACTGCTTCTTCTCCAGGTTTAACAAGCACAGACAACTCAACCACTCTTTACTCAGTGTTTCAGCTCCCAACCATCTTGGTGGCTTGCTACTGAACTCAGTCCAGTTTGTCAATACTTTCTTGTACGTGGGAGTCTAAGACGAAGTGTCTTGGACTTACATATGTCTAAAAAATGCCAACTTAAGAGGGATAATCCTTTTCCTTCCCTCAATATACTGTTGAAACAACCCAGGATACTTTGCTCTCTTTGCAGTCAGGGCACACCGCTAACTCATGTTCAGGATGCTGTACAGCAAAACCCTTAGATCCCTTTCCACAGAACTCTCCTCAAGATAGTATTGCTGCAAGGAATTCTTTCTTTGTAGGTTTAGAGCTTTGCATTTTTAGAATTCCATGAGGTTTCTGTTGTCCCATTTCTCCAGTCTATCTAGGTCTCTTCCAAACAGCAGATCTATTTCTATCAACTGTTTCTCTTCAGTTTGGTGCTGCCTGCAAACATGCCAAGTGAACACCTCCTCTGGTTTGTTAGTAAAGATATTAAAAGGACTGGTCCCAGGACAGACCTCTACACTCCACTTCCACTGGCCTTATTGATCATTATCCTCTGGGGCTGATCAACCCTTTCTTTCACTCATCTTGTCCACCCATCCAGACTGTGGTACCTTAACATGAAGACAAGTATATTGTGAGAGACAGTGCTGAAGGCTTCACAAACATTTTAAGTAAATACCTCCCCCTGTTCTCCCTTTATCCACAGAAAAGCCAACAGGTCTGTACCCACAGCATTCTAGAAGCATAAAATTAAGAGGAGTACTGTAAATCATGTGAACAAGAGTTAATGTAACAGTACTCACTAATGAAAACTGCAGAAATTATGAAAGCAGAAAAGCAACTACTCAGAAACCGAAATCTCTCACTGTTAGATAGGTAAATACAACACAACTGTGAGAACTGTAGTATTTTAGACAGCAAGATTATTCCTTCTATAAGCTATCATCAAAATTAGAAACCCCTTTTGATGCAGGAGCACACAGGTCACAATACCAGTTACATCCTGAATCAAAGAGCCGCTAATCATAACATTCATATTAAGCCTGTGTGGAATGACAAAAATTATATCCTTTGTTGTAAAGGTAAATTTCACCAAAGTAAACTACATAAAAATGAAGAGGCTATTTAAAAGAAGCATCTCAAAGTGTAAATGCTTGCACGTGACAGGGATCATCCATCAAAACCACTAAAATGGTTAAACACACACCACTTACTAAAAACAAGCAAGCAAGAATAACAACAAAAGCCCTGGGAAAACCAGCTTGATTAAAAACAACATTGCAGAATGTTATTTTAGGTAGAAAAGCATCTTTTTAAAAACGGATGTTGCTCCTTAACAATGAAAACAGGATGGGGGAGGATTTCCCACACACTTTAGCTGGTTAACTAGAAATTGTAAAAAAGGAAAGCAAAGTAAGTTTTAAACCCAACTTTTTAATAACTTTCTCAATTCACAATTAAAACCAGTTGTTCCAAGAACAAGCATGAAGATAAGAAAGAATCATGAAAGAAGAGCTCAAACAAAAGCACCAAAAAAGCTAAGTTGATTTTTTGTCTCCCTGATGCTCACTATAGAAGAGCAGATGGAATTTGCCACAACAGTCTTTCTCCAGAGGGCTAGACCAGAGACAGCCTTTTATGCAATCAGCATAAGTTAATCTAGATAAAACCATTAACAAGTCATCAAGATCAGACAGTATTCATCCACAATTTCCAGACATATTAAAATATTAAACAGTTGATCTAACAACTGTGGTGTGAAATTTATTCCTTAAAAGTGCTCTATAAGACTGCAACGATACTCAAATAGAGTACCATTTAAATAAAAAAGTTAGCTTTCTGGGAGCAGCCAGGGAAGTTTGGTACAGATAAGCCAGGCCTGCACCAAAGAAAACAGTTTAAACTGTAGCAAAACCAGCAAGACTAAGCATATGGATAAATATGTGGGGAAGACCAGCAGCTTTTGTAGTGGGAAGCCATTACTACTAGTAGCAGCTGAAGAATTGATAAGCAGCTGTGTAAGTGTGATTTCAGTGTCAGGACAGATCTGAATTTTCAAGAAGTTTGGACAAGCTACCTAACAAAAGGTAAGAAACCTCCCAAACAAACTGTGCTAACACAAGACAAAAGGGAAAATCCTAATAGAATTAAATAACTAGTTAAAACAATTACAAGCAAGAGTGAAAATAAACCGTTTTTCATATGAGAGATTTTGCCAGCAGAGCTCCTAGAGCCAGTGTGATTCAGCACATCTAAGGTCTAGAAAGCCAGTTTAAAAAAGAAGTCAAAAGGCTTACTAATTATACAAAATTATTTGGCATGACTGAAAATAAATCTGATCAAAAGGTGTAAGTGACTGAAGGATAAAATTCCACGTAAATGAAAAAGAAAGCACATAGAAAAAGAAATTAAAAATACCACCACGGCCACTAAACCAACCATATCATGAAGTGCCACTTCTTTTCTGAACACTTCCAGGGACAGTGACTCCACTACTTCCCTGGACAGCCTCTTCAATGCTTAAACTTTCAGTGAATAAATTTTTCCTAATATAAAACCTGAACTTCTCTTGGTGCAACTTGAGGCCATTTCCCCTTGTTCTATCATTTGTTATGGGGGAGAAGACCGTCACGAACAGCAAAACTGTAGAACGTTTAACACACAACAGGCTCTAAACATAGGGGACTGCTAAGCAGGACCATTTTTTAACACAGATAACCTGAAAAAAAACATTTGAATACTGATATTTAATAAAGATATACAAGAAAAAGCACAATTCGAATGAAAACAGCACCATCAGGCAGCCAAGTAACTATGAGAAATTAAGTGTATTTACACACTTCTGCTCCAAGTGCAAGTCTTTCACATTTTCTACTGCTTAAATATTAATACATCTGAAAAACAGTTCTTGCAGCTGGTATGTCGGTATCTTTATACTACACAGCTAGGTACCAGTCTCTTGCAAAGGCAGACTTCTAGTAAATAGCTGTCAGCAAGTCTATGCGTGACTGAAGTCAAATTACAAATAGTAAAGGAACAGGTTTTTGAACTTAATGCCAGCAAAATATCATGTATCTAATCCATGAAAGAATTACAGACCTAAAGTCTGCAATTACTTTACTATCCGTACCATTTACTTTTTGGTCTGCTCCACAGCTTTGTTTAAACTTACTAATCAATGGTACTTACCATTGGTACCCTACCAATAACAGTTTCTACATATATACAACACGAAATATATTTTTAAATTATCTATGTATAATATTACAGCTGCAAAATTTATAAATACCTAACAATGTAACTAGTACAATTAAATATGCCTTCAGTAAAAAGCAACTTGGTAAAGTTGCCTGAAATCTCTGCATCTAACTTTTACAGTTACTTATCAAATGCAACTCTTTCTTGTCAATAAGAAAAGATCTGAATGACTAGAACTGCTTCCTAAGAGAACAATGGAGTCAAAGCCACTACATTAAAAAAAACCAGTAAAACAAACCCAAATGACACACCACACAAACTCATCCTCCCCCCCCAATTCCAGAACACAAGTAAGACCCCTCTTTAATTTTCTGTGCTCATTGTAAGAAAGATCTTGCTGACCCCCAAGCACACACAACACGACAGCCATCAATGCTTCTGCTTGTTTTCTGGAATGACATGCCACACCAATTTTGGCCAGCTTTCTGCCAGACCAGTTTAAAGCACTGTAATTTTACTCATAATTAAAATAAAAACACCTATATATTAATCTTTACTTAAATTACATAAGCTACTAACAGCTTAAGAAAACAATCTACACAGTTATTGAAAGGTAATGAAAGAGGCATGTGCTACAGTGAAAACTAATCTTCTCATAAATAAATTATTATAATGAAAATAATTTCTTGTCTTCTAACACAGCAAGAGCCCAGATATTTATTACAAAGCACTTCACAGATTCCAGTTAAATTCCTTGAGTGTTGCTAGGAGAGTGAAGCAGAACAAGTGATTGTAAAAACAACATAGGTTTGGGTTTGGTTTTTTTTTAAAATACACACAAACCTGATAAGAACCACTACACTTTGATGCATAATTTTAGAGGTGATGTAAAGAAAGTCTGCAATTATTAGTGAATTCATGTGAAAAACTAGGAAACAGAATTTGACAGTCTGTTCTAAAAAGTGAATCAATTACTAAGATGAAAACCCAGATCAAGAAGAACCAAGACTGCTGTGTTAATCCTTCCTGGGCATCACATTACTCACAAATTCCACATTCTGTATATTTAAATATGGATTTAAAGTAAAGAATGATCACAGGCAGAAGATCTGACACAGAAGATTAATGATAAGTAATGAAGACTATGTGAATGGTCCGTGAATGGCCCAGCATAACACAGGATTAGCATGTCAGAGAACAGTATCTTCTCTCACAACTGCTACATGCCATCACATCACAAAACAATGCTAATAAAATGTTAGTTATCATCAAGCCTTATCCTTTTTAAGATGCAGGCATCAAGTACAGACACATATGGACATAGTAATTCAAGAAAAGCAAGAAGTTTTAGTTTATTCCTGAAGTAAAAACACGCATGACATAGAAAAAACTCACTCATTTTTTTAGAAGCAAGACAGTACTTAAAAGATTTAAAAAAAATCTCTTGTAATTTAATACATTTATACATAGAAACTAAAAACATTCTACAAATGAAGCAACTTAAAATGGTCAATACATCTTTAGGGATGGGAAAGAAGTGTCCCAAACAAACACTCAAGGCCCTGCCATATCCAACAACATTCACGCCTCATAACCAGAGCACCTCATTCAGACAGGTAGCACAAAACTCACTTCTCTGCTGAAACACCAGTGAGTGTGACAGCTCCTACTACACAGTGCTGGCCATTACTGAGTCATAGTTTTGTTTCCTCTTTGATTAGAAGAAAGTATAGAAAGGAAGGCAATTAGCTGGGCTGAGCAGTAACCTGAGCAATTCACTGATAAAATACAGATTCTTATACTTTCTACCTGGGCTTTACATAAAATAGTCATTTTGATTACAATTTTATGTATGATAGCATCTGAAAGCATTATTTAAATAAAGCATAACCTAGTCCTTTCACTGCAGTGTTGCTGTCTGACATCTCTTAACTTTATAGGTCACATGTCAATTTAGCAACCACATACTAAGTCCATTTTTCTTGAAGTAATCTTCAATCAAATTTTCTTAAGCTATTATTTTTTCCACTTGGAAATATTTAACACCAGAGATCAGAAGCTTTGGGATGCCACTACCACCTCAGCTAGCAATGTCCATTTTTAAAAATTATTTGGAAGACCTGAAAGGAACTTCCTAAAAACAATTATGAATTTGGAAGAATACCAAACAACAAGTTAGGTACAATATGCATTCCTATAATATGTGTTGTGCTTCTAGTTTTCCTCAGATATCAGAGTTATCAACTTAGCTCATTTCAAACGTCGATGAGTGTCAATGAATGAGTGCCAACCAAGATGCAATCGTAGAATGTTTTGTGTCTAGTTAAAGGGCTTTTTACGACCCTTGAGGAACTGGTTTTGGCACAAAACTGAACTCAAAAGCCCATCTCTCTCTCCTTCCTCTTCTCTGCACCAATACAAGCTATATTTATTTCTTATAAAACCAAGCAAATCTAATAAAAATAAAATGAAATTTCAGAGGTTTTAAAATAAGCAATACCAAATGAGATTTTTTGAGTGTCTAGTGTGTCTGCTTAGTAAATTATTACTCCAGGATCAATTTCAATGAAGTGTCAAGTCTAATGGAGCCCACAAAGAAATTACAGCAAAGTTTTTCCATATCCTGTTCATGAAATAAAATCAATTTAGCATTTTAATTAGAGAAAACCTTTAAAGAAACCTTTAACAGTTGATATTAGGCAATGCAATTTACAGTCCTTGAAATTTTATTAATTAATTATTCTAAACCTGTTAATTACCCCCATAGCTAATGTTATGTCTAAATACTAATTCCTTAAAAGAAAATGGCTTCAAGCTAGTCATTAAAGTTTCTACTGAGGGAAGTCCAAGCTATCTTTAACTCAGTATCTTAAAAGCCCTAATGAATTACAAAAGGCAACTAAACAGAATGTATGTAATTACTTTCAGTGTCAACAGAAAGTAACTCTTAAAAAATAACATTCCTTTCCAAATTATATCTTGTGTGTCTTTTTATTACTTATATTTAACATTTTGCACCTATCTACTAAGACATATATTCTCATTATTCATTACAACATAAAAGAAGTTTGCAGTTTAGGGACCTGTATACTTTACTATTTAAATCACATAATGCTACATTCTGGTTGGTACAGCAATATCTGTACAAATTAGGTGCACGAATTTTTAAAAAGTTGATTGTTTTACTTGTGCATGGACAACGTGAAGCATGTATTTCGTCTCTTTAAGCTATACTACTTACTGTAGAAAGAAAACTATTCCATTGTCTCCAACTCATTTTTCATAGATACTTTTTAGTTTCAAAATAGGATACAGCTCTCCATTCTTCCTCAAACAGATGCTTGTTTTAATTCAAAATGCACAAAGAGAGCCTGGAAGTTCAAAATGGGAATAGGGTGGCTGAGAATGGTCTTTAGAAGCAAGAGGAAGACGACATAAAAGTGAACTGGAAGAAAGAATTAGAAAATCACAAAATTACAAAATCACAGAATAAGATGAGTAGGAAGGGACCCACAAGACTCATCATCTTCAGCCCTGGCCTGCACAGCACCATCCCCAAGAGTCACACCATGAGCCTGAGAGGGTTGTCCAACAGTGGGTCAGAAGTACCAGAGGGCCATTTTCCCATGCTACTCTACGTAAGATTATTTTCTTATCTTTATTTTGATAGGATTATGAATGAACAGATAACAGAGTTGAGAAAGAGATGATAAGGTATTTCTCAGTGTTACAATTTTTTTTCTCTTCATGTAAACACTAATGCCTTTGGTTCAGCTTCATATTAATTTCTGTTTAGACACCCAACACACTAAATGCTTGGGAAAGCTCAGTAAAATTTACTACAAAAGGATAGTTACACAGCTTAGACAAAGTAGTTCAACTACAATTTTAAAAAATGCCTCTTTCTAGAATCAGAGAAATTTGCCAAAAATGAAGCACAGCTCTCCTGTTGGCACAACAGACTATCTGGTCTAAGGCCTATTTGATACCATTTCACACTACTATTGCTCAGTTATATCTAGTTGTTCTTAAAGACTCTTTGTCTTCTCAAGTGCTTATGGCTCCCCATATTTAAGAGATGATGATAATGTCAGTTCTCCTAAATGTATTAAACATGAACAGGGTTGGACAAGGACTCTAACCAAGAAACACAGTGTTCATCAAATATTATATCTAAAAGAACTCTTTCCAGTGTGAGGATGAGGAGCTATAAAGATCACCAGGGTATAAGCTGGCAGCAGCTGTGAACAACTATTTAGGTCCCACACATAAATAGCTTTGTTCCAGAACCACAGAGAATGTTAAATGACAGCATCAAATTAAACACAAGTTTTTTGGACCTTGGCTTCTTTTTAAGAAAGGCTGTGGGAGTGGAGGAGGACAGACATCAGTGTACTATGTTCCCAGTACTAGAGAAGGAAAGTGCCATCCCTTCCTTTATAATTTCCACTGTCCAGTATTTCTAGTTCTTTGCATCTACAATTACAAACAACATTATGCAGCACTCAAAGTAGGAAGATTTTCTAAGAAGGCAGGAGAGGTGAAAGGCAAATCAGTTTAATTTAACAAGCTTAACTTATTATAGTACATCTTTGAATAAGGATTAATTGCTATCAACACATCAGAAAAACAAGCTATTTTTAAAATAGATTTTGGTCACTAAGCTTTTAAAAAGTGAATATAAATACTCATGCTGGAAATGCAGGTCATTTTATATTTTTATATAGGGCATGGTACCTCAATGAAGTGCAGGTCACAGTTACCTTGGGCATAATGACATCCTTAGATAATCTCAACCAGCTTGACACTAAATATTGATCTGAAAGGTCTTGTTACAAAAGAACCTTTCAATAACAATGAAAAGTAATCATAGCTGTTAGCATGAAAAGTTGAAATTAAAAGCTATAACATTATAAACATCTCTATTTTGCTAAATGCTTTCATAACGTACCTTTTTTATAAAGAGGTTGCGCACAATCAAACATACAAAGCTATAGTCTATACTTTCAAGCTATCTTTGGTCATTCCATAAAACAAATGGCCAAATAATCCCCATAGTCAAAGACAACCCCGGAGGAATTAACTTCACAAAATGGTGTATGCTTGTCATCGGGAGATCTGAGCATAGGAAGGAGAAGACCAACCCTGCAAACATTTCTGAGTGTCTTTAAAGTTTATACTTTAGGAGACATAACAAAGTTTTATGGCTAATTCATCTTCCTTTTAACTGGCCAAGAAAATGGGAAAAGGTGAAAAATTAGGGTGGTGGAAAAAATGGGAATGATACGTCTCAAAGGTTGGAGGATGTAAACTCCTATCCTGGACATGTTTAAGGAGTAAGTTTTACTGTGGTACTTGATTACTTGCTGAAACATACAGGTGCCCTGCACTGATGGATAATTCCTTTTTCCTTCTGTTCTTCCTCTTCGTGTTCAGAAAAATGCATAATACTGTTTTTTTCCTCCAATGTCGCTAAAAAGTAGCAAACAGCTTCTAGTATCAGAGTAAGTTGCTAACATGACAGAAAGGTTAAAAGGAAGTCCCACCATCACTTAATTTTGCAACCCCAATAGTGCTCATTGATTAAAAAGCCATTTTCTTAAGATGACTTGCTTACAACCAGAAGCTGAGAGCAGAGACAAGATCCAATACCCAATTCAAAGTAACAGCAAGATGAAAAATGCTGCCTGCGTGGGAGATTCAAATGGAGCTCTCCATGTCCAAGAGTCAGGAGACAAACACTGCCCTGAACTGAAAAAGTGACTACCAACAAGCTGCGCTGTTAATGAAATTACCTCCACTGTATGCCTGGCCCCTGGCAGAGTGGACCACGGGGAAGATGAATTACGCAGAGGGCTCAGCACACTCAGGGATTGCTCTTAATGCCCCGGAATGCGCCTCAGCAGAATGCCCGTGTCCGGCACCACTGGCTGGAATCCAAGCAGATCCATTACCTTCCCTTTATACATCAGCTTACCACATGCCTTGCTGACACCAGAGATATGCCTTTCCTCCTCCTCTTTATTTTTAACTTTAGTATCTTTAACACAACTGAGATGCGTACTTCAGGCTATACCATTAAAGAGGATTTTAAACCCAGTTTAAGACTTGGTAAATTATTGTGCTATCTTCCCAATGCTAATCTAATACTATTTTAAAAACAGCAAATTAAACTAACAATACAGTTCACACAGATGCTTACATGAGTTACCCTGAGCTACCTGTACTTTGAATACCAAGTTATCTGCATATGAACCCTCTAAATGTCCCTAAAAACAATTATTTTTGACTCAAAAACAATTATTTTGATTATCTCAGAAAAACAACCAGTCCTTATCAGGAAGTTCTTAGTAAATAGAGGATAGGAAAAAGATAATGATAAATTTCCTTTCAAAACTGATTTACTTTTTCTTCAGTTTTGGGTATTTACTGTACCCAGTTGTACCCAAATCTGGTTGAGAAATAGTGTATCTTTGAAATTCTGTGTCTCTTTTGCTCTGGCCCCCAAAGAATCATATTTCTATCCCAGACTAACAGTACCACAAGAACCTAAATACTTTTACTTGGGAAAAAAATAGACAATGCTCCAGAAAGTGCCTTTTTTTAAAAATAAATCAGCACACACAGTAAGTTGGTTCATAATATGCTTAACTGATATGAAAGATGCAGACCAAATTTTGTGTTTTGCTCTATCCAGATCATGGATTTGAGACGAAATAATTCATATCCTAACCTTCAGACTCTCCTTATTCTGAAAAATTACTTCTCTTGATTCCTGTTGTACGCAGTACAAATCTTCCTAATATTGTCAAAACAGCTGTATTCCTATTTTGCAGACTACAAATGCCTGCTTTGTTTTCAGTGGGAAAAAAACTAATAGAAAAAAACTTGTGCCCATTCTGCAGCAAACTTACTACTACAGAGTAGTCTGAGGCTTTCTGTACAGAGATGCAGATGCCCAGGACTTCCTAGCATAGTTATCATATGCTGAGGTGCAGCCTTGTTGCTTTTAACAAGGCCACTAAAACTCCACACCAAGCCTGGCATTATGAACACAGCTGTTCATTCCTATGCTAATAAGGAGAAGAATTAGAAAAAAACAAATTGCAACACTACACTCCCACACCACCACAAAAAAAAAACAAACTAGGGGGAGCTTTTACTCCCACAGTAAAATCTCAATTCAGATTCATAGCTCAGGTATCATAAGTTTATATAAGTTTTGCTGCAGTACATGAGAACCCTGTTATTAACAACTATCTCAACATACAAGACACTACAAAAACAACAGACATAAAGACAGTCTAAGTTTATATTTCTAAACTATTTCCATGTAACAAAAATTCCCTCTCACTTTTTTTTCTTTTTTCAAACTGAAGATCTTCTCAAGCTGCTTCTGCATAGGAAATGATCCTCTCCCCCTTTCTCTCTGAAGGTCACCAGCCCCCAACAAAGCAAGAAAATAAGTCATATGCAGCAAACTCATACTATTAGGAAAGGAGTAGAATATTAAATGGAGAGCCAACTAGGAATTCCACAAGATTAAAGCAGTTGTCAGTTTTTACAGCTTTTTTTCTATCACTACAGGCTTGTTTTTCACTGTGGTAAGTAGTGCACCTTGGCACTTCAGTGAATTTTCTCCCCTTGTGATGTAACAAATGCCAACAAAGAACTCATCAAGGCTCTTCCTACACTTGACTCTAAATTCTAAAGTAAAGTGTATTTATATATGAATCCTTCCATTTAGTTTCATCATGAATACTAGCAAAGCATTTGATATCAATAAAGTATTAAAAGGCATCATTAAAAACAGTCCTGTGGAGAAGGACTTGAGGTATGGTTGATAAAAAACTCAACATGGAAGCATTTGCACCCCAGAAAGCCAACTGCATTCTGGGCTGCATCCAAAGCAGTGTGGCCAGCAGGGCAAGGGAGGGGATTCTGCCCCTCTGCTCTGCTCTGGTGAGCCCAGCACAGTAATGGTGCCCCCAACACAAGAAGGACATGGAACTGTTGGAGTAAGTCCAGAGGAGGCCACGTAGTTGGTAAGAGGACTGGAGCACCTGCCCTACGAAGACAGGCTGAAAAAGTTGGGTCTGTTGAGCCTGCAGAAGAGAAGGCTGTGTGGAGACCTCATAGCAACCTTCCAGTGTCTGAAGACGGCCTACAGGGAAGCTGGAGAGGGATTCTTTGTCAGGAACTGCAGTGATAGGACAAGGAGTAATTGGCACAAACCGAAAGGGAGGCAATTTAGGCTGGATATTAGGAAGAAATTCTTTACTGTGAGGGTGATGAGATACTGGAACAGGTTGTCCAGAGAAGCTGTGGATGCCCCAACCCTGGAAGTGTTCAAGGCCAGGCTGGATAAGGCCTTGGTCTAGTGGGAAGTGTCTCTGCCCATGGCAGGGAGATTGGGACTAGATGATCTTTAAGGTCCCTTCCAACTCGTAATATTCTACAATTCTATGAAAGTCACATTATTGTTCACAATACTGAGAAAGAATCTCATCTTTCACTTAAAAGCTTCTAGCCCTTATGATTCAGAAGTTTCAGGCCTGGAGGTTCAAAACCAATAAAAAGAATCCACATCACCTTAAATAAAAACATTACATTTTCATCCAGTTCAATTTTAAGGCTTGATTTATGATTTCTGAACACTTACGACAACTACATCATCCTACCATGAAGTTCCACTTAGTCTCTTGTCAAAGCACTGTTTTACCATTGCTATGTGGTACAGAAATTGCTTATGAATAGATATAACAGCTATATAATTTCTTTTAATGTCAGACATTTCATGAATACCTATTTTATGAATAACACAAAATGAATTATGCTATTTTATATATATTTATTGCATAGAATAACATTTTTTGAGACAACTGCAACAACACAGGGTGCCTTCCTCAGTGCCTTAGGCATACATCAGTTTCAAAAATACAATAGAGAAGTCCCTGGAGAAGAAAAGATCCACTTTCTCATCCCCTTCTTCCTCCTATAGAAGTATTATATTCCTACTATAGAAGTATTATATTAAATAGGAATATTGCAGGAATATTATAAAGGAATAAAAGAAATTTTTTCTGCGAAAGCTGAACAACTGCTTTTATGAACTGCCTATAGGAGAAGTTTCACACATTCAGCAAAATATCTCAATATACAAAATTATTCAACTGATGCATAGGCATGCTATGCATAGTGTTGCTAGCATGTTACCTTCAAATTCTTATGAAAACTATTCCTGGTCTCTGCTCTTTGCAAATTATGGCCTGAAGGACCAATACCCTTCCACAATTAAAAGCACATTATTGTCTCATGGCTATGTCAACAAAACCTGATAATCATCAGTAACTCATCATCTGTCTATTCGAAGTTTACCAACAGAAAAGACACGTTCTACAGCTTGGTGTGGTGACCAAAAGCTTGTGCAATCTTCCCAGTTACGGAAGCTGCTCGAATAAAGGACATTGGGTCCATCAACTTTGTTTAGCCAAACACACTCACAGGGACACTCAATGGGCCAGAAGCATCCCACAAGCACGCAGTGATGGGAAACTTACAATCTCCAGGTCTGACGTAGCAGGGTAACAGCCTGGTCACAATCTCCAGAATGGCAAGGAATACTGTATGCATGAAGTTTTATACACTTCGAAGAACTGCAAGCAACTTTTAAATCCACTTACAGTGGTCTAATCAGATCAGCTGGGTATTTCCGATGGCCAGAACTGGATATACATAATACGTGAATTCATCGAGGTGGTATACAGTCACACACACTACTGAACCATATGGAAGGGTCTCATTCCATCCTATTAATACCATATCCAGAATTTAATCCCTGCGCAGCCTGGCCCAGAGCCACTGTGTCTGCTTTCCATTACTCATCACCTTCTAACTCTGCATTCAAAGCTGAGCCCAGAGCAGTCCATTTGCTCCAGCAATGGAAGCAGTTTTGCTTCCTGCTGGCAGATCAGTCCCTCACATGGAGTATGCCGCTCCTGGAAGTGATGGAAGGAGAGTGACCTAACCCACAGGCTACAGGAGATGAAGAAGGAATAAAGATGCCCCATTACTCCCACAACTACAGCCTCACAAATCCTACCCACAAAGGATTCAGCCATGTGATGACTCTCAGGATAATCACTCCCTGTTTGCTGTCAGTACCAGCACTCCACAATACTGGAAGTGGTACCTCCTACCACGGCCAGAGAGAAAGAGCCTACACTGCACGGAAAAATCCATCTGTACTGGAACACCATATACTCCTTCAAAAGTTTTACACCAAGGAATCTGACTATGACTCCATGATTTCTGACAATGCATCTTGATTGCATTGCTATAATTTCAAGAAGCAGTACTGTTTAAGGACTCTGCACTGCAGATTATAAAGTGAGGCACCCATGAAAAACATGCAGTAAACAAATGGTGTATTATCAGTGGAAGTGCATTATTTTTCATAAGGCTGCTAATATAAAGAATCTGGTATTTATTGCTGTTCAAAGTCTGCTTAATTAACACATCCAACAGTTCTGGTGCACCTAAATATTTATATTATTCTTTATATTCTTCATTTTCGAGGATGAAGAGAAGCAAGAACATAAATCTTAAAATTAAAGAATAACAGTGTAACACCGTTTGGCAATATGACATTTGGCAAGTATGTCAGCAATTTCCCACAATATTTTTGTGGAAGATTGAGTAGGAACATTACATACAATTGGTATATTCAGAATAAAAGAAGACACTGTGTTCTAGGAGAAGTAATTTTATACCCTTTACACTGTTTATCATTCATTATGGTTCTTCTGCTAAACTAAAATCTAAAGTTTTAACAGAATTTTTTTAAATCCAGAAACAGAAGACTTGCTTTAATTTTTGCCATTTTTGTTTTGCATGTTGAGTCCTTCCTGTAGGTCACAGCCTAAATACTGTTACTTACGACTTTTTAGATCTTTAGTACTCTTTTTCAAGAAATTTCCTGGAAAGAGCTCAAAAAGACAAGCACAAATTTCTTTACAGAAGTGCTTAGCTACAGCTCTATGTGAAAAAATTAACAATTGGTTTTTTTCCCAGAAGGAGAAATATTGCAACAGTAACACACACATACAATAACAAGCAAGCTATAAGAACAAACTCCAGCTCTGATACAATACAGAAGTTGATTTAATTTGAATGACAAATTACAATACACATTTTACCTGTGTATGACAAAATAGAATATGTTTCACTATTATAAATTAATCCAAACATATTTTAAGATTTTGTTGAGAAGTTTCCATATGGGAAGGGCTGTCTACATCCAATTCAAATGAAGAGTTCACAGAGCCCAAAAAATTTTCACTTAAGTAAAACAAAAATAGCAGCATGCACTGCCAGATAATCTGGTGGAGGGTTACAAGAAAATAACGGCAGACAAAACAAGTCACAGCACAGGGAAAATATCTGCACATTGCAGAGCTCACTCTACTGAACACCAATGGAATCTGCATATTGTTTTAGTAGCTCTCTTTCCATCACTCAGTTGTTCTTTATGTGCTTATAAACATCCCTGGCCTAGCCACACGCTTTCTGTAGAATCAGAACGTGAAAGACTTAATTTTTCTGACTGCAAACTTGCTAAAACATATCCACATTTTCCAGGCAGCTGCTGTAGCTGTACCATTGAAAAAAAAGTACTCCCCTAAATTACATTAGTGACACAAACATTTCAGAAAGACAAACCAGATCTTGCGCTTGTCTGAAGCACTGAAAAAAAGTTTTCTCTGATCTATGCAGGTTAGCAATAAAACTCGATTTTAAAGCAAACAAAACACCAAATAACTTCCCAGGATGTTCTACTGTGGACACAACTGTGCTGTTTGTGTCTGGAAAAGAGTTAATTCTGTTTTGGATGTGGAAACAGTGTTGATACCCACAGGGATGTTTTCCTAACTGCTGAGGAGGGCTCACACAAAGCCAAGGCCTTTTCTGCCTCTCACCCCAGCTCACCAGCAAGTGGACTGGGTGTGCACAAGGAGTTCGGAGGGGACACAGTCTGGACAGCTGACCCCAGCTGACCAAGGGGTGTCATATGGCACCATGCTCAGTGTATAAAGCTGGAGGCAGAAAGAGGATGAGGGGATGTTTGGAGTGATGGTGTTTGTCTCCCCAGGTCACCATTACGCATGACAGAGCCCTGCTCTCCTGGGGACGACTGACCACCTGCCTGTCCATGGGGAGTGGTGAAAAAAATCCCATTTTGCTTTGTTTGCACATGCAACTTTCGCTTTACCTGTTACACTGTATCTTAACGCACAAGCTTTCTCCTCCTTACTCTTCCGACTCTCTCCCCCAAGGAGAGAGGGAATGAGGGGCTGTGAGATGTGTAGTTGCCAACCGGGATTAAACCATGACAACAAAAAGTAGAAAAGTTTCTTTTAAGTGGAGATGGATCTCATTAAGAACATCTAAGAACCATAGTACCAAGCCTGAATGAGTTCCAGAACTGTTTGGATAATACTTTCAGGCACATGCTGTGACTCTTTGGGATGGCCCTGTGCAGGGGCAGGAGATGGATTTGATGATCCTTCAGGGTCCCTTTCAATTGAGCTTATTCTGTGATTCTGTAATGTGAATAACTAAGTCAAGCATAAATTCTCCTCATTTGTTGCTCATTGAACACTACAGATTTAATACTAATGCTTTACACTAGATAAAATCATCTAAATTGATCTGGGAAATGCCGGTTTTAAATTCTTGTGTATTGTGTTTTTCATCTTTTGGAGATTACAATGCTCAGTCCCGCTGTTTCGCATCTTCAGCAGAAGCCTATAATTGTTTACTTATTCCCAAACACAGCAGTGATATTACTGTATTCCCTGATGCCTAAGACCATCAAGCCTATTTTTCAGTAAAAAAGTGCCAGATGTTTTATCCATCAGCTTTACTGCATTTCCAAGTAAGAACTATAACCCAAGGGAAAGTCATTAGAGTGAAATGAGCAAGGGAAAACATTTCATTGTGACAATCCCAGGCTATTGAGACCACTGTCTCTTTGCATTTAAACAATATAAGGCTATAAAGTAAAGAGCACTTTCTTAGTCTCCATGCCAAGTATAATTTTGATTTTGCATTGACATTAACAACACCAAATTACTAGACAAGTCCACAGTTGCTTCAAAAACAAGCCTAGAGAGGACTAGCACAGAAGCTGTACTTTATCTCCAAACCAATTATTCTGTCAGCTACGCTATTAAGGTTTGTTATCTTCTGATTTTCGAAGTTTTATAAAAGGAGGAGCAGACTGTCAGATAATGTGGTCAATATGTAACCATTAAGACTTTTCTCTCCTGAAAAATAAATTCATTTTGGCAAATTTGTGAGATCATAAAACATAATTACGAAGTCCATTTCATGATGGTGAGCAATACAACATGACAGAACTTCATGCTTTTCTCCTTGGCAAGATCTCACATCAGTGAGCCCATGCAGTCAAGTTCAAAGCCCAGCCTAATGTAGCAGCACACAGTCCTCTGCCTCTTATAGGGCCACCAGAAGAAGCTTTTGATAGAACTTTAGACAGATTTCATCCTTTAAATTCTGAGCATATCTGTCCATTTAGATTAGAAACTTTCAAAATAAATCCCATAATTTCTCTATTAACACATTCTTATATTTATTTTTTACTATTGTATTCCCACAGTCTGTATTTTAAGTATATTTTATACATATGCATACATATCCTTACTAATATATATAAATTTACATTACAAATATATATGTACATAGCTTTACATGCAGCTCGGCATATGTTGTTTGAATATTATAGCATTATTTGTTAATAGATTATTGTAATATGGCAGTATCCCCAATAAAGGGCATTATCAAAGAAAATGCCTACTTTTAAAAAAAAGAAAGATTAAGAAAAAAGTATTTGGAAACACCAATTTTTTTCATTTCATGTGGCTTTTCTATCTGTGCTAGAGTTTGTGCAGTTTTTGGAGGCAGACAGAGTTTCTCTGATGATTTGGCAAAGGAGCAGGGAAGGTATCAGTACCGATAATATTTATTAGCTACATCTGCTATAAGTGCTTTTTATAGACTACATGAGTGCGAGACAGTCATTCCTGAAATTTCTCCTACACTGAAAGGGACGCAAACCTTGAGGAACTACTTGAAATGACGTCTGGTTTAAAGCTGACAGGACTCCCTTCTCTTGTCTTTTAGTTCTATGTGTAATAAAAAGCTCGGTGAGTAGCAGCAAGGAGCTATAGCCTACTACACGTGTTCTGAATGAGCATTTAACACAGTTCCATTTTGGATGATTATTTAAACTGGATTCTGAGTTATTTGTTCTTTCTGACTAGATTACGTTTCCAAAATGCTGAGCCACTTGCCAGGAATAATCACATTCAGTCAGCCACAATGTTACACAAAAGTCTACAAGTAAGCGTAATACAGAGCTCTCATGCTAAGCCAGCAAACGCATTTGGAAAACAGTACAAAGCAGCAGCAATGGGAGAATAGTCACTACTGCTTGTACAGAAGAGATCATTTCTTACAATAAAAAAAAAGGTAATTATCAATATGCTCAAAGTTTCTAGGAAAAAAATGGCAAACAGAGCTTCCATCTAAGAAACCAAATGAGAAAGAAACTTTGTAATATCTACATTGAAACTATCTACGGTATTTACTGGAGAAAAAGTTTTGTATCACCAGTAAATAGAGGTTAGTTTCTTCTCGAGGTTCTTTGTTAAAAATCAGAATATTATTTTGTGCAATTCTTTCTAATCAATCTATTTTTTGTTTTCAGGCAAGTTATTTTCTTATCTGTTTATGTTTTAACATTAACATAAACAGCCAAAGATTCTCAAGCACTAACCTTTTTCTACATTAGCTAAAACCACAAAACCATGCAGCTTAACTTGGGCCATCTGTCCACATGTATCAAAGTGCCTAGAAAGAATGTTAGTTAGATTTTATTTAATCACTGAAGTCATATAGCAAGAGTGAATTCAAGGAAAAGGTGACAGATCAGATGAAAGATAGATAGTTAAATTTCAACCTTGACCTCTAAGATTACATTTGACATCATGTTGTTTTAGTATCAATGAAGACACCTGCACAAAGAATCTCCATGCACACAGAGAAGGGAATATGTGTAAATATTTTCAAAGCCAGGAACTTCAGGATATAAATATTTCACATTGAAAAAGCTGAAAAGGATACCATCTATTTAAAGTTGTGAAACAAATGCAGATACGTAAGTAATATGTAAGGGTGTAATTAATTATAACATCATGGTCCCACAGATTCCACACTCCCTATACCACATTCTATTTTAGGCACATAGCATGACAATGTATGTATGTCACTAATGCTGAGAATGATGTTTGTGATATATTTAATATCCCAGTTATTGATTTAGACTGCTTGATGGATACCTGATACGTACAGTATTTCCATAACACAGTGAAATACAGAATTAAACAGGAGGTAGCTAAGGTTACCCTCATTGGCTGCACAAGAGGAACAGTTTCAGAAATACTGAAGCATATCTAAGGAAAAGAAAAAAGACTGAGATAGGCTGAGCTAGCAATCTAATTGCAGGGGAGATGCATATTGATCAATGCTTAAAAAGGGAGCAATGTTGTTTAAAAATGCATGTTTTGAGCACACACTATTTTCAAAGTATTTTGAGACTATTACCAAAAGCTCATTCATTGAAGATTAATTTGGAGGCAACAATGTTACAAGTCATTTAAACTCAGAACCAAACCAATTGCAGTACTTCAGTTTACTTCTAGATGCACAGTAAAGAAAAAAAAATAGGAATATATTCACATGATATATCTGAGTTAGAAGGCACATGCATAAATTATGTTAAACTGTCTCTTTCATAGCCATAAACTATAGGTACCTGAATCATTTAATAAAAAAATGACTGCCCACTTCCTGTTCAGTAACAGAGGGTATTGAATGCAGTACTGGGATGACTGCCTTGTCATGATCTATGCCAACAGTTTTTTTTGTAATATTTATTGAGATAGTAAATATAGCAGTAAAGACACAGTGGAAAATAAGCCATGAGGCTGGCAGAGGGATGGATGCTACCACGTGCCAACAAGAGCACGGCCTGCAGCTTGCCACAGCTTAATAAGGAGCCTCGCCAGTGCTGGGCACTGCTGGAAGGGAACACCAGGGGTTTCAAAGCACCTTGAATCCAACTGGGCCCTCCTCCAAAGGCTGCCAGTCTTGCAGGTCCTTGCTCAGGAAGATTTAAAGGCACCATCCTGTAGATGGTTCAAGGACACAACCTGAAGATGCAGTAAGAATCCCCTAACACTTTTCCAACCATGCTACAACGAGAACAGAAGTCTAAGGCTGTGCTGGGAACCACTGCCTGGCTCTGTGTGCCATGTCCTGCTCCACTCAGAACAGAGTAAGACAGCAAGGAGAACAATAACCAGCAGCAAGATAAGATACAAAAAGACACAAGGACAACATTTTGAGGAAGTTGTCCCTTCCTTTAAGGAAGTTGTAAAGCAGGACAGAAATTTAAAAACCCAAAGAAATAAACAAACAATCCTTGCTTAAAGATGCTCCAACCCACAACAGCAATGGTAATTTTCATTATTTTTACATGGCATTGTTTTACTACATAGATTTTAACTATTAATAATGTAACCCTGTGGTCAGGTTCACACAAGCTGAAGTCCACTGTGAGTCTTCTCTGAGGCCTGCAAGCCATCACTTGCAGCTTGTTTGATGTGGATTACAAATATTTGCATTAAGTTTCAAAAGCATGTTAAAACACTATGACGCAGACTTATTTCATACATGCTTCATTTTACTTAGTGAGCACCCCAGTAACTGTCTATGTGCATCTGCATTCTCGATTAATTTCTAACAGAATAAAGACTTGAAGATAAACACTTTAAAATATTACTTAGAAGAAAATAACCTATCCTGGGATTTTTACTCCATCAAAAGCAGGCAAACTTTTTCTTTTGATGATAGAGTAAACACAAGAATTTTCTTCTATGTTTCTTAGATTAGACTGCACGTATCCTTTCTGGTTTTATTTTAGAACCACATTCCTCCCTCCAGGCAATTCTATACATTATTACAAATCCTTATGCAATTTTATCCCAGGTTCTATGTTTATCAAGACACCTCATCTTAATAGCAATGTTCTTTCCTCAGCATGAACCAGGCTTTTAAAACATTGCAAAGATACCCTCACAAAAATTCCCATTCTAACACAATTCATCAGTGTCTCACAATTCAAAGCACTAACATGTAACTTCGTAGCAATCATTATTAACGTATAAGAAATACACTCTTTTTTCCTATTTGGTGACTAAATTCAAATGCCACATGTATATTTTTATCTGGCAAAAAATCCTTCACATACAGTTATTATGCACAGCTCACCTTCCTAAGTAACACTATCTATTACAAAAAAAAAACCCCAAAACCATATAAATATAGTAAGTGAGAAAGTGTGGCTTAGAAGCAGTGTAAGCGTAACTTAAGTCACAAAGTGATCCTGGTTACTAAGGATGTGTAAAAAAACAATTAAAATCCCAGAACTATGCACTTCTTCCTTCCACTGCTCCATAGAAACTAATTCAGATGCTTTAAACAAAATGCTCTTTCGACCTGCATGCAACTGATTACAATTGTTTTGGATGTTTTTGCCCGAAGTCACCAATCAAGCAAATATATACTAGACAGGTAACATGCTTATAGCAGACATTATTTTGAAAATTTTCTATTGATTCGGGTTGGAAATTTTACCTGAGAAAAAACCATGCACAAAATATTGGAGCTTGCCTAAACCAACTCTATTTCAGCACTCAACCTCTTTGGAGACATAGCGCACACCTCAAAGTGTCACCAAAAAACACAGGCAGGATTACAAAACTTTTTAAACTATTTTTATCAGCTTCCAAGTCTGGGAGTCCAGAGGCTTTTACTAAACCCCTGATAAAGTTATATTTAATATATGCACTCTCCCTAGATTATCCTATGAGCTGTGGAACTGAGTTCTCCATAGACCTAAGATTTGTTTATATACTATTTTGCCTTTCCACAGTGACAGAATCAAGGGAGCGTCCCCTGAATGAACTAATGTTTGGAGAATCTTTTACCGTATTCTGGTTTCTTTAAACAGTGTACATTTTTGTATGCACATTTTTGTGGTGGGTACACATATAGACCTGAAAAACAAATCTAAGGTCTAGTTTTAATCATGCCAAGTTTTTTACTCCCAGTTGCTCAGAATAGCAGTTTTCATATTGCGACATACAAAGTTGCCACTCCCATGTGTGTGACATGGGAGTCACCACTCCCATGTAGTGTGTGGGTAGTGTGACATACAGAGTCACCACTCCCATCTTTGCTTCTCTTAAGAATCATTGACACTCAAAAAATGATGAAACATTCAATGCAGTTTAAAGTGAAATAAAAAAATTAATGCAGTCCAAAATAGAACTGTTTCAATAAATGTATTTTAAATAAAACTAGAATTTCAGACACTTAAAAATATTTTACAAATTATCACAAAGTGTTTGTTAATTGTTATAAGCACTACCTTAATATTTTCAGTATGATCAAATGCAATGCATGTATTTAAGACCTCCAGGACACAAATTGAGTCTCCTCTGATCTGGAATAATTGAAGAAGACTTCTGATGCAAGACAGCAGTAGTAGAAAAGCTAAGAGAAAGAGAACCAATTAGACTACAATCATGTAACAGAAAGTATTAACAAGAATAGACCCCAAAAAAGGCTTTTAGTAGGTTATGTTTTCCTGTTTACCTCAGGTAAGCTTTATCAAATATTTAAGTACCAGCTAATGCTCCCGCAACCCTAAAAAGAGAATGCTGAAACACGATAATGTTTATAAGCAGACAAGACTTTGCACACATAAAGCTTCATAGATGTGGTAGTAACAACTCCAGTCAGTCTCATTTGGAAAACGGTGATTTAGACTCAGCACAAATTGTGACACGCTGCAGGGATGACAACTTGTCAAAGGCAAATCAAATTACATTCTTTCTGAAGCGAGAGACCTACACATGGCCATAAAAAACTCAGCAGGGGCAGGATATACTGCCTCTGGCAGCCTGCTGCTTCTCAGAATTTTCTTATCATTTGCAGTCCGCACGCGTCCAAGATCGAACTTGCAGTCCATTGGGAAGTTCCTAATTTAGTTGGAGTGGGTCATGTTAGTATTGCAAACTGCATGCTCTGAGAGAATAAAGGCAAAACAGACAATACTGCAAGTCTGATCAAGGTTACAAATCATATACCATTGTGTTATTTGAATTCCACTACTAAAGAAGAAAAGTCTGTATAGTATCAATGCAGTGTGCAGTGCAGTGTGAACATTTTTGACCTGGCTGTGTTCATCACGATAATAGAAGAAACACTTCTAGTGAATTCAACATAAATCCCCATTCTGAGTTACACTGCTAGAACAAAAGCCCTTACCTCCTCCCTTCTTTTTTACTCCTCCAGGTAAAAGCTGATTAGTTCATTATATTAAAAAACGAAAATTGATCTAGTTTTTCCCAACACAAGCTATATCTGGTTTGGGTATTGTCAGTGTAGCTTCGCTGGTAAATAACAAGTGTCAATAGAACCAAAACCTAGTATCTATAAAAAAAAAAATCAGAAATATTATGTTCATTTTGCTATAATAATCTTTGTAGAGTTTTACAATCAACACTTACTCCAACATATATTAGTTATATGTTCCTAAACAGTAGGTCAGCAAATGAAGATAGGGAATGAAAATAACTTCATAAATCATGAAAGATTACATCTGAGATAATATTACATTAAATATAGGAAGTTTTATTACTGAAACATTAACCACTTAGTGTACGCTGTAAGAACAGATAAGCGGCAGTGAAAATGGTGACAAAACACCTGGGCCAAAGTTTTACAGAAAACCCTGAACTGAAAATTTATTGTCAGAATAAATAATTATATTAAAACACTGTAACCAAACATAAGCCACTACAAAATAAAACAGACACTATCCATACAACTCACAAAAAGAAAACAGATTATCTGACCCTGCAGGACCATTGATTCTGCAAAGACTCATATGCAGGCTGGATTTCATTTAATCTGAGCAGAAGTCAGAAGTGCCACTAACCAATATGAGCAGGCTTAAACCCACTCCAGCAATCAGAAAGAACTGGAATTAAAAATAGATTTAAGAAACTAGGTGCCAAAGGTATCAGTCTTTGATTTTAGAATATTCAAAAGCTTTAGAAGAAAAAAAAAGTAAATACTGTATTTATAGAATTTTACCTTCGGCATGCTGTTTGCCAGCTTCACTAGAAATTGTATGTCTGAAATTGCCTAGAACAAGGAAAAGCTGAAAAATGTCTGACTACTTTGACAGAGACTAGTTTTAATGAGAAAAATGGAAAATCTAAATATAGTTACTGACTTCACCTACTTAACCTAAACAAACAGGACATATTTACAGTGAAGTCTTTGTCTCTACAATGAAGTTACTAATGGTAGTTATGTCTCACTTAGGACAAGAATGAAAATTACTCAGTGGCTCAAATTATGCTTACACCAGAGTCACACACAGACATGACACTGGTCTTAATGACATAACTTTTTAAACATAATGTAATGCTGCTGAAAAGCATAAAATCTTATTATATTGGTTCTTTACAGCATAAAGATACATTGTCACTTTGTCAGCTTCACTCTGTCAAATACTTTAAATAATTATGACCTGTTTTGCAGCAATTCAACAGTCAAGACTATACTACCAAGGAAAATTGGGAAGCACTGTAGCATCATCTCACAGCATTCTCAAGAGCAACCAGTAGGCCTTGTTGATGAGACAGAACTATAAACATTTCCACTACATGTTCCTTTGTTACAAAGATAATGAAAATTATTCTGTTTAATTTCAAATACTTGCCTTAACCTGTAATATTTCACATACCATGCTGCCAACATTCCCACTACATAGCATACTACAACAGGAACAAACAGTTCAATACTGTTTGTCAGCACAAGCTCAAGCAAGGCTGGTTAAGATTAGTTACAATGAAAAGGAATAATAACAGAAAATAAGGTTATCCACTATGAGAATGTGAAAAGAATCCATTTCTCAGGATTCCACAGACTCTGAACTGAGAAAAAGATGGCTTCAAACCCTGTAGTAAAGGTGACATACTTGTTTCAACACTGTTTCACTTTGGACTATTGTCCTTTAATCAGAAGCCACAAGTAGCATCTGCACTGCTTAAAAGACTTGCAGCGTGCCTCTTTGGCTCTATCACTGTTCCTCATAGCTTTCACAATCCACATGCAGCATTATGCTCTGCATGGTCATTTCTTAGGTAGTTTTAAAAAGCTCAGTAATGTACATTACCCGCAGGAATATGGAGTACAATACATACAGAGAACTAGCTTCTCCAAGAATCACTTTACTGGAAAACTGAGAAGTTCAAATTGAACTACTAAACATTTGCAGAGTCCAGCAATTTACCATCTCCAAAACCAAATCAGTTAAAAAAGTTAAATAAGACTTTTGGACTTCCTCCTGAGACTTATTAAAAGCATACTCATAGGACTGTTCATGCATTACATGGAAGCTACTCCACGAGAACACATCAGCATCAGAGTGAGACCCCTTCACTCTACACCCTTTAAAAGTGATTACTTCCCACATTTAACATTTTTATATATACCTACATACACATCTACTTAAGCAAGAGTTCCATGCATACATGGAATTGGTCTCAATGACAGGACTTTTAAAATATAATGCAATGCTGCTTAAAAACTTCACATAATTAAACGTAAAAACAACAAGGAGATAGGTTTTCAGTAGGATATCAACTGAGTAATGGATGCTTTCCTCACTAGGAGATGTATACAGAAGATTAAAGTTTAGCATGTGCTGTCCAAGGAACCATGACTACTAGATAATCTATTTAGAAAAATGCTTATCTAATAAAAATAGAGTTTTCTACAAAGATGTAGCTTAGATATCTTCCACAATGAAGACTACAATATTAAAAAAAAATTTAAAAATCATTCTTTGTTCTTGACTCAAGAATAAAGGTTGTCCTCAAGAATAAAGGTTGGTGTTTATCTGCTTGTAGTTCAGCCTGTTTAATCACTGTTAAGAGATAAGACATCAAAGCATACAAACTGTTGAATACTTCTAAAAATTCTTAGATATAAGTAGATGAATGGCACTGCAAGCATAGACTGACCTCTTCCCCCATCCACCTAAACCCTCTGGCCTACAAAGCATTTAGGCCTTCCAGCTTTGAAATAACAAACCAGCTCTAATTCACAGTAACTTCTTATCTGAGGAAAAAGCTCACTGCCTCCATGAACAGGATAAAGCTGGGAAACTGTGTACGACGATTTTTTTGTAAACAATAACGATCTGTCCTTGAGCGTACCCTTCTAAGTGTGCTCTGATGCTCCAAGGCAACCACATTATAGCATCCAGAGCACACATTCTGGACATAGTAAGAGGAAATCAGATGCATTTCAGACAAAGTATGAACTACACAAGTATACTTTGGTGGAATATTTTATGAGACAAAAACGTGCATGACTGTCTAATAGCAGCTGACATGCAGAGCGGGCATCGTGAAAGTTTCCCTGAAAGTTACCAGCAAAACGCGGAGCTCAGTACAGGCTGTGTGTCTGTGCAAACCACACGGGTCCATCGGCCGGCACGACCAGGGCTGTCACGGGGAGAGGGGAAACGCTCCGTGCTATGGCAAACCCTGCTTTCTCCCGCTGCGGAAAACGGCGGAGTCCCCGTCGATGAAGCGAGGCTGCTCGGCGCAAGTGACACGCTGCTGATGCCACGGGGGCCGGGGACGCGCATTACCTGCTGGACCACCGGGGCCAGGAGGGCTCCCGCAGCCAAGTCCCGCCTCACGACAGTGCCCGACCACCGCGGCCCCGACCCGTCCGCGGGCCGCCGACAGCCGCCCCCGGGCCCCGGCTCCCCGC
>VXAZ01000608.1:271248-299369 GCA_013399875.1 Gymnorhina tibicen
CGGCTCGGTCCCGCCGGGGTCGCCCTGGCCCCGCTCCGCCGGCGAGAGCGACGCCACCCGCACAGCCGGAGGGGACGGAGCTGGCAGAGAGGTAACCTGAAAGGAGGGTATAGTCAGGTGGGGGTTGGCCTCTTCTCGTAGGCAACAAGCGACAGGACGAGAGGACATAGTCTCAAGCTGCGCCAGGGAAGGTTTAGGTTGGGCATTAGGAGGCATCTCTTCACAGGAAGGGTGAGTAGACACTGGAATGGGCTGCCCTCGGAGGTGGTGGAGTCAGCGTCCCTGCAAGTGTTTAAGGGAAGACTGGACGTGGCACTCAGTGCCATGGTCTGGTTGACATGGCGGTGTTGGGCCGCAGGTTGGATTCAATGATCCCAGAGGTCTTTTCCAGCCTAACTGATTCCGTGGTTCTGTAACGCAGGCGGAGGTGCGCCCGTTCCTTCCGTCCCGGGCCGGGGAGCCCCTCAGGTGAGGGGAGGCGGCAGGGCCCCCTTCTAGGCTTCGGCTGGGAGACAGGCGGGTTCCTGATGGAGAGGGAAGGCGGGCAGGGCAGGGGCCAGGTGTTTGGTCGTGTCAGGGGAGGGAGCACGGAAGGCCTGGCCTGTGCGGTAGGGAGTGAAAAGTGGCGATGTTTGCAGCCGCCCTGCGGCCCCAGGAGTGTCCCGGCCACCCCCCTGTGTCTGTCACAGAGCTCAGCTTCGCCTCATTCCCTGTTGTGACTCTTATCCCAGAGCAGACTCCTACTGCTGAGTACATGAGGAGCAATGGGTCACGAGCGGGGTTCGAGGCCCTGCGGGAAACCCGGGGCACTGAGCAAGGCAGGTTAGGTGAGGTTCCACAAGCAAGGCTGACCCGGCGCTGATGATTCTCTAGGCGTTGATGGCCCATATGAATGTGTTGCTCAGTATGTGATCCAGATCAGAAACAACAAAAGCATGAGCAAGTTTAGAATATCCTTTTCAAGGGCAGAGTAGAGTTTCTCATGAAATACAGATGACAGAAGACGAGTTTACAGAAATTGTCGTGGCAGAGGTGTTAACTGAGAAGCATTATAAAATGACTTGGTTGGCAGTAATCACTTGTGCCAAAAGACAATTATTCACTGTGAATGCTTCAGAGTGCTTTTTTTTCTCACTTCCATAGTTTAACAAAGCTCTCTAGGTCCTGGTTGGTTATGCGCAAACATTAGTTAGTTGATCACATTGAAAAATTGGGCCATCTGGGAATTAATGATAAGGTCATATGAAGTAAAGCAGAGAGGAAGTTAAATGTCACTTGTATGTTGGCAGTACCCGTATCTGTGTTATGAGAGTAGTTCACCTAGTGACTCCTTGTGAATGTGGAGAAAGACTGCTGAGAGAACAGCTGCACACAATTTTCTATTATTTCAGTCTTTGGTTGAAGGCCTTCAGAAAGTACTCAGTCTGTTTTAGCAAGCTGTATCTTTCACCTCTTTTTGATATGGCAGCCAATACTGTGTTGTCAACATTACAACTGTTGTGGTGCAGGCTCTGAAACATGGAAATGCTTTTTTGCCCTCTCTCCACCAACAAAAGGTGATCATCCATCAGTACCACCAGAGTAATTTTAGTTCACTCTCCTTCCCTGACCTGAATTCAGTCATGAATTCAGTTTCATAGAGAGTAATTTCAGTCATTTTACTAACGGCACCACAGAATTTATCCAGTCTTCCTTCAGCATGTGGTGCTCACTGAATGTCATTCTGTGAAGTGTTTGAGACATCTTCAGGAATCTCAGGACACAAGTCCTTAGCAGGATACAAACCCTTCAAAAACACCTTCTCTGGGGAACACAGATGACTGCTCATTGCAAAATCACCCGGGAGTGCAACATTCAGGGTGAATGGTTTCCACCTCTACATGCTAATGTACATTGCAGAACCTTTTTCCTATTCCCAGAGACCTAGAAACTAACTCATATGGGAAAAACCTTTTTAATCTCAATATAAAACATAGGAGCGAAATCTGTCAGTTGGTATACTCAAACACACATCAAAATCCCACTTCTTCTGTAAAACTTGCAGGAAATTCCTATTGCGTTTTTCTGTTTCCCTCTAGACAGACAAAATATTTTCTGTCCCAATCTTATAGTTTGACACATAGTATTTGTACAAACATCTTAAAAGTACTTTACTTTCTGTATAAGCCAGTAGCAAGCGTGCTGGCAACGTCTTAGAAACATCTTGTAAAGGATGGCTGGGAGATTTGATTTCTGATTGCCAGATCCCTTGATGTTGAACACACAACCACAGTGCAGGCAAGGAGGTTTAATTCATTACTCTGACAGGCATTTTCAGTTTTTCTTTAAGTAAAAACAAATAAGTAGGTCATTTGTCTTTCCTCAGATGACTTTCTTGCCTGGAACAGATACAACTGCAGTGTGAATGGAGAGCTATTCTCATATGGCTGCAAGCACGCAATGCTGATGGGCAAGTTAAGTGTCCTTAGCCACCCCTTCTCTCTCTGCAGTAAATTCACCTCATGGGCACAGGGTCCAGGAATACGAACCTTCCACTGCGCTAATGCTGCTCACAGCTGTGCTGCTGTCACCGTGCTGGTGCAGTTGTGAGTGCTAGATCACATGCCTGAATAGCAAGAAAACTCTTGGTGAGTCAGACATAGTCCTGTTTCACCCCATGCGGTATCACTGCGGGGTAGTTTATGACAGAAAGCAAAGATCTCTGTGGTCTATAGAAATGACACTGACAGTCTGGTAAACATAACGGAAGTTTCACCAGACAAATTGAGTTATGTGGTGACAAATGTTGTCAGCTACTATATGCTGCAACACTAAAATGTTACCTTCCTTTCCCATCCTGCTCAGTTTGCTCTTCTTTGCTCTTGTAAGCAGAAATCAGAACATTTAGCAAGATATCATAGCTTTTTTAAAAAATGCTTTCTGTGGTGGCTTCAGACTTTGCACTAGAGGTGTTTGCATTGCTGAAATTTGAAAAAGCAAATGAAAATACTAATAAAATATTTTCTGAAATGTGTAAAATGTATTTTTTCTTTAAGATTCAATGCCCCATTGAATAGTTATGTAACAATGCTTAAATGCAGTGTTTTCTTTTTAGGCATAATGAATATAATGTAAAGTCACATGAAAAGACAAAAACACTACCATGATACAAAACCCTTCTGAGTCCTGTCATTCTTAGGAAATCACGTTTGGCAGAAACTTACTTCTTTTAGGTTTCATTACAAAGTCAAAAAAACCCCTCAAAAATGCCAAGTAAACATACATCTCCTCATGCCTGAAGGTCCACTTCCACATCTCAGTGTCTTTTAAGAGTGTTAGGCCAAGTTCCAAGAAGGATTCACTCTCTGCTAGAACTCCAATCCCCTCAAGAGCATTAGGCTTAGTGCCAGCATTCATTTACTCTTGGAACATCTTAAATTAACTCCTGTTACATTCTGTCTAAACCCTTTCTTATAGAGTAAGAGTTGAGAGCTGGACTCACTCAGTTAGTCTGAGGGCCATCCATCATGTTTGTCTGTCCTCCCGGACTAAAAATGCTGCATAAACTGGATTGGGGAAGGCAATGATCAGCCATTTGTAAGTTGAGGGGGAAGCTGGCAAGCCGTCTTTTGTATACATGTCCTCATTTCACGAGAAATAGTGTGGGGGTGGTCTGACTTATTTAACATAAGTACATATGACAGTAAGCTCCAACCAAATGTGAGATTTTAGTAGGCTATGCAGTGTGCTTACAGTATTTTGATACTTTCCTGGCAGAGCTGAACAGACAAGCTAATCAAAAGACAAGAAATATCACTGCTTGGTTTTGTAAGTCAGGAACTGGATCGTAAGATTGTATTTTGCCCAAAGTCAGACAGAAGATTGAAATGGAAGATCTCGCAAAGCTAGACCTTCTTTAGCCATTCAGATTTACGTGGTCTCTTAAGAATATCACTTCTATTTTACTTTAGCAAATATGAGAACAATCTGTTTGCCTGATTACAAGGCAAACACTCTGAAGCAGATAAGGATGTAAGCACAGGGAAGACAAGTTTTCCAAAAAGTGATAACACAAAGTGTTCTTAGCACACTTAGAAAAGTACAGGGTAATTGAACAGAACTGGACAGTCACTAAAGTTGGCCAGCTGATACCTTAATCTCTATCCAGAGTCTCAAAAGTCCTACCAAGGTCTTCATGGTGAAGGCCAGAAGTTGACTTCAGGGATTTTCAAAGCTCCTTTGTGTGCTAGAAAGATTATTATTCATAGAATTGTTAGAACCTTTAAGGATCACGTAGTCCACCTCCCTCCAATGAGCAGAACCAGCTTCAGCTAGGTCAGGTTGCTCAGAGCCCTGTTCAGCCTTGAGCATTTTCATAATTTCTGCCCATCCCTCCTCCACAACAAAAAAACCCCCTTAAAACAACAAATAGAGGAGAGATTAGTGTGAAGGAATCTGAAATACTTTCCTCCAATGAAGAATCTTTTAAGATGACGATGTGCTGTTAGTTTACAAAAAGTCCAGTTGTTTTTTATGCTTTGGAGATGATGGAAATGGCACTAATTACCAGACAGTCAACATTCATCCACTAGTAAAACTGAAAAGAAAGTGAACATTTTGTAGCTAGATAACACTATTCAGCTCATAAATAAGAGTTCACAGCAATCTTTACATTTAGGAGCTACACTATAAATATAGCTTATCTTCAAATATTTTCAACTTGCTAAAGTTACTTGAAAGCTTATCGTGATAGAGTCCATTTAAAAAGGAAAAGAATTAAAATTTATCTAAGATATGTGTCCCCAAATACCTCTCATAGCATTCGTTTAAATTGACCTTTCTAACACAGTCTCCCCACACTCTTTGTATGTAGTTAGCTGAAAAACATTGCTGACATATGTAACAAGTTCCCTCAAACTTCAGAATTACTTTTTTTAAGTTAAGTTGAAAATCAGAGAATAAAGTTGAAAGCAAAATTCTTACTTTAAAAAAAAAGAGTTTGAGAATGGAAAATAACAGGAATGGAATTGGAAAGATTTAAAAATACAGTTTCTAAGTTGGCAGTGACCTTTTTGTGATAAATATTTGAGTCATAAAAGAAATGGTACACAGACTGCCTAAACACTAATGTGAATACAAAAGGCAGATCAAAACTGATACTCTCTTGTGAAGGAATATGCACTTTTTTAATTTGAAAAGTATATTTGCTGTGACTTTCCAAGTAAGGCTATAGTTCTCAATTCTGTGACAAGTTTCATATATTATGCCTAGTTTTAAACGTTTTGAAAAATTCTGTGGTCTGAAACAAGACTACTTTGACTGCATAAAATTAGCTGTATACATAAATCTTTGAAGACTGGGGACTTTCTTGCTATTAGATGAGAACTGTGTTTCAACTGCTGTTTTATCTTTTAATGATAAGATCCCATGGCACTTTTGCAACAATACTAGAGGTCCCCTGAAAACGTTTTAAGTAATGGAATTACATTATATGTTTTAGCGGTTGTATTTTCCTCATGTTTCCAGCTGAATAAGTTATACTTCATTTTTCTTCCCTTGCAAAAATTCTTCTGCAATGCTGCTAGCACTGATTAAAAAGAGAGACCTATATCTAAGTGAAATCCTATCATTTTGACTTTTAACCTGTATTTTTATATACATACAAATATATACACATTTATATGTGTATTTTGCTTATAATATATTAATCATAGGATTTCCTGAAATATTATTACCAGTGCTTCCTGCGTAAATATAGAATTGTGTTGCTGGAACCTTGCTGTATTTCAGGGAGTGTTTCTTCTCTTTTCTTTCATTCTCTCAAATCAGTGTGAGCATTGCAATCAATTTTAATTATACCAGTATTTCACCCTAAGTTTTATAGGAAGAGTTGGCAGCAATAACTGTAGTTAAGATTGCCTAAGACTTGCTGCTGTATAGATTCTGTACTTAAAAAGAGAGAGGGATAGAAATTGTACATAAGGGTACAATAAAACATGTCAAGATTAGCAAAGTTCATTTTATCTGTGTTACTTGAAAAACCAGAAGGATTTATTAGGGACTCTGACTTTATATTTTTAAATGCAATGTGACTGAGACTGATATAATTTAAAATAATTATTGTTATGTAGTTGAAAAAACACTATAAAGATGGCAAAGCATTACTTCACAGTATTACTAAAGAAACAATTATAGAATTATCAGTATTTTAACCTGTAAAATATTTTTAAAATATATGTTTTCTGGAAGTGTTGAAGTAGAAGCAGCATCGTATATTTCTTTCTTGTTTCTTTTCCCAGACTGCAGTCTAAAGCAACTATTAATAACATGTTGCACTGCTACTGTGATTTATTAATGAAAGTTACTTTAACTATCACATCTTTAATACTACTGAAGATGGTGAAGTATATATAATTATTTCTGTGAAAAAGAAAGGAAACTCTAAATTACTGTTTTCTGTAATGTATTCTATTATTTCAAACAGCATTTTCTTCTTTTGCTCAGAATACTATTTATGAGCTGTGATTGCGCATATTTTTGTATAAGCTGGGGAAGGCATGATTATTTTCCATATATGTATGTTTAGTTGTTTAGTAACTAAAATTAGTATAGGGTCTGATCTAACCTAGTAGAATGAGTGTGTGGTAGACACAAACCTTCACTGTAAAAGATTCTGCGATCCTTTCATAAAATTGTTGAAAGTCCTAATACGAAGTTCATTGTAGTCAGCAGAATCTCTTTCTGTAGGTGTCTGCACCTGGCACTTGCAGAGCTGAAAAACAACTTTACTATTCGTGTAAATATTGTGGGAAGTCTTGGTATATTTGCTAGTGAGGGATCCTCAGTCTGTAGTAGCATCAAAAGGGACTGTTGGATCCACTCACAAAGGCACTGTAATAATGGCACTAATAAAAATCCCTGACAAAGCTATGGATAAAGTTGATAGTCCCCATTTGGTACTAGTCAGGCAGGAGCTGTTTTGCTGAGTACACCCGGAGAGGATTTCCAAGCCATTACATAACCTCTTTCTAGAGAAGGGAAAGGTCTTGAGGGAACTTGAGGGAGTTGGTATTCTGGAATATCTGAATTGCATGTGTCCAAGAAAGCATAAGCTATACCAAGACCAAAAAGTTGAGATACACGGACTGTCTCATGTTCGCAAGGCTTAGGGAATCTCCTGTTCACATGGCATTTTCATGGGTCTCATGTTCCTGCAGCTTAGGTGTAGACTCTCTGTGGCTGGTCTGTAATGGAGAGATTTAGTGGAAGTAGTCCAGAGGATCCACAGCAAATCAGCCATAACTTAAATTCTGAGGAACGGAGGAGACTGGTGGGACTAAAGCATGCACAAGGAAGTTTGTGTAAAAGGGCAGGGGTGTGTAAGACATGGGTAAGGTTCATCCCACTAAAAAGAAATGTCTACATATAGGCGTCTGCACCTGAATTTATCACCTTATGCTCTTGTTAATGGAGTAAGTATGCATCTCTGGGATTTGTCTCATCCCAAGATGAATGTTGAAATGGCTCAGTTGAAGCTCAACAAAAGAAATACCCATATCAATCTTTCTGACTGTAAGGGGAACTGAGATAATTTTTGTTCAGCTGTAAATACCTACACTGTAAACTGCCTTTCTTTGCTGCGTATGGTTGCTGCAGAGATTCTTGGAAAGGAACTCTTGCAGATCTGGATTCAAACTTGCTGGGCACATATGCTGTCAGAGTTGGCAACAAAGGAGATAGTCAGAGTTTGATTATAGGGTGCCACCCTGATGACAGATGAAAGCAGGGATGTGTTACTTCAAGGTGTAGCTGAGGGAAGAATGTTGCATGGGAGAAATTGTGATATCCTCACTCCTTCCCTGTGTACTAACTTGTTACTGGGCTTATGAACATCTGTATTTGGGAGCACTGTAATTTATGTCTTTTTTGTGTCTTGACTAGCATGAAAAATATGTATATCCTCTGTCAGTTCAGACATTACTCCTACCATCTACTGCAGAGAGAGTTTGGAGGGAGCTCACAAAGGTAGATTATCCAGTGTTCCAGAGGATACCTGCCTGCTTGCCTGTGGTAGTTGAAGGCATTTAGGAGTGCTCAGCATACCATGCTAGATTGCCCCTCAAGGTTAGCTGGGTGGGGTTCTGTGAGAAGGGACGGGGTGACTGATGACAGCAAGCTATTTCTTGTTCTCCACAGCAGCAAGAGAAACTGCCATTTTCACTCAGAGACCCTTAGGTCAGTCAGGAGCTTCCCACTCCGTAAGCCCTGAGAAGCACCAGAAAGCTGGCACCAGTGAAGCACTGAGGACCAGAAGAGTCTGAGGGTAACCTGCTGGAAACCAGGTATTATCCATGGTGTGATCTTACCCCAAATCTACCCATGACAGTGGTCTGTCAGTGCTGATAACATCTCAGCACCCAAACAGCCCACTGCTCTTGTCAGACCTGGATGGACGAAGTGGAAGGCAGGTTTGAGGAATAAGTATTGCATTATTATATTGAATAAATTGTATGCTAGCAGCTTTTGTTACAGATTAATTAGGATCTAAATGACTTAACACCCATGGAATCACTTTTCTCTTCTCCTTTTAGTGTACTCTCCTTCTCAATCTCTTTTTTTATAATCCTATTTTATTATATGTAATACTGTGTATATTCAGCAACTAGGTTTACTTGCTGATCACCAGAAAACTCAACTGCCACTGGTAGTTGAGATCGTACCAGGATCCCTGCAGGGAGAGCAACAGAGGACCCTGCTGCTCTGAAAGGTTAGGATACCTTATCAAGAACTAGGTATTACAGCATCTGTGAACGGTCACTAGAGGTTGATTACCTTTTTTTCTTGTACCATGGAACACATTAGGCTGAAATGACTTGTCTAAGATCTTAAAACAAGGCAGTGACAGAGCTGGAAATAATCCCCGAAGACAGATGCTATTTGTAACATTTTCTGCAAATACTGCTTTATTTGGACAGTTTCTGGTTGATTATTGCAAATTTTAAAAAATAAAATAAAAATTTCTGCATTACCAAATTTTTGGTGTCCACATTTGATTTTAAATCCAAAGATGTCCGTCAGTCTGATGCTACTACTATCACTTTCTTACATCCACCTTACATGTAGTTTTCAAATTTTCCTAGCTGTAACTCCACTGATTCTAATTTGTTGTAACTTCTGAAGAGATAGGACAGACTGTGGTCCAATAAAAGCAAGTAACAAGAAGATATTAAAAAAAAGGTCTAAAGCGTGGTGGGAACCACTACCATTAACTTTATGCCTTATTTACTGCACCTCATTCTAATTCCTTTGTATATAATGATACGAGTTAAAAATCCCTTATATTCCCTGAGACTGAGACAATCTCTAAGATTTTAAGCTGCTTGAAGTCACTATCAAAACTATTCTGGACTTCTGTCCAGAACTTTTCTTTTGTATTTCTACATACACTTGATGGCCTAAAACTTAATCTACCTTATTAATCATCTTCATCCCCTACCCTTAGAAACAGCTTAGCCAGAACAAATAGTGAATGTCCTACAGAAGTGGGTTTAGACATTAAAGTCATCTGTCCTGCCTTCTCCTGTGCACCCTGGAGTTACAGTACTGATACTGTACAAAACACAACTCTATTGTCATAGAGGTAATAAATAATACTGTGTGTGAGACTTGTGAATACAAAGTGAGGGTTTATACTGTGCTCTCAGAGGACAGCGAATCTGAGAATGGCAAGATGTTTACTCACAAAAGGTGTCTTGTCTCGTTTCTCCATACCTGATCTTACATCAGCAGTTACGAAAGTAAAAATTACTGCTGTCACAAAAAGAGAAATTCTGCAAGAGAAAATTTAATGCAATTTGGACCACTTTGTAGTCTTTAGAATCTGCCACATTGTCCCCACCACTCAAATGATTTTAAATTATAAGTAGTTTTGCAAAGCTGTTAGCATTATTTTCTCAGCTCACCCAAAGTTTTTGCAAGACTTATTATCTGTGATGAATCACATCTTTTATTCATATGGTTATAAGTGCATTAAAGTTGTCAGGTATAATTTGCCACTTTTTCTCCTTTAGATTCAGCATGGTTTCTGAAAATAAGCTAATTTAATAACTAGGGAATCTAAGTTATAATCAAATTTATTATATTTACCAGACTTGAATTTCAGATGGGATAACATTAAAAATGTGCTTGAAGAGGCAAGAGCAGAATTGCTGGTGGGCATTGAATTAGCAGCCTGAAAAATATCTGATAATGTTGTGATCAAGAGTGTTATGGTGATGAGAGGAGGAGGAGGAATTGTTTGTATTTATCTGTAGCTTTTACATGTCACAAACTGAAATGAAGGTTAAAACCTCAGCCCGAAGCTTCAATTCAGGGGAAAGAGTGTTCTCTTTTTAGATTTTTCAGTGACTTACAGTGTGCCTTTATAATGTAGCACTGCAATTCTGCCTACAAATCTGTAAATTTCTGTTAGGAGATGCTGCTATTTATGTGCATATATGAGCACTTGCCACTGTACACGGTGTACCAGACATAATCCCGTGAGTTCTGCATCCACCACATTTCTGCTGAAATCTGGATGGGGTTTGTGCTTGGAAGGCTTTTGGATCAGGGTTTCATGTCAGGAAGTGCTGAATAAAAGGCCTGTTCAAAACCAATCAAACCGAAACCCAACAAAAGAAGTCTTTTCCTTTTCTTGGAGCTCATGTTGGTTTCCTCTGAGTCTTGGTCCCACAACCCTCTTAACCACATTTGTGGCACAGATTGTATTTTATTTATTGATACATGTTAAGACAGCTTGTTGTTTTGGGATTACATTAGTTGTCTTTGTATTGTGGAGATTTTTAACTCCCAAAGGTGCTGCCAGTCTTTGTGTACACAATTTAAACTGAAGTAGAGTTTTTGTTTTTCCTAGGGACTTCTACAGACTTTCAGATATTTAAAATCTGAAGTTGTGGTTCTCTTTGGTTCATCATCTATTAAAGACTGCTGGCTGTACTAAAACTGGCAAAAGAGTTGAACAAGAATAAAAAAGAAGTGTTCCAGAGAACAAATATCATAGAGTATTCCTCTCCTGAAGGTACATTGTCACTTAGAAATCACTGAGAATAATGGTCACACAAATACAAAGCAAGACAATTCAAAAAATGTCAGAAATTTTGCTTAATATTGAAAAGCTTAATTAAAGGAAGAGCTCGAGGTTTGAGCATTTCTACTGCCCACTTTGTGCAAAGGGGATTGTCTCTGTATGGGTGTGGTACATCATGGACAGGACACAGTAAGTCAGCTCTTCATCTGGCTCTGCTGTAGCTCTAACCCTCCACAGCTGAGAATGCTCATGTCATGAGTGGGAGGAGGAGGAGGATATATTGGTTCCTGGCATTTCAGAAGATGTCTGTGCTACAAGGCAGAGACCTTGGTGTTGAAGGTAGTTTTGACAAAGAGGTTATGGCACAGGGGCCATAGCTGGTATGAAGATACAGGGTCTCTCTCTAGCATTCCATATTCTTTTAGTCTCTGTTTTACAGACATAGTTCTTTGAGGAGTCTCATAGTTTGAGGATGACAAATTTGGTAAAAAAAGTTGAAGAGGATCTTATTGTTACAGAAGAAGAACTAAATGAACTTTTAGTAGAAAGGTAGGAACACAATGAAATGTCATAATACCCACTGCAAAGTTTCTGGGTGTTAAGAGCAAAATGCTAGAATTTTGTGCTAAATGCTTAGTGATTCAGAGCTTGAGGACACAGTACATGAGTAAGTATTTCTTGCTTTAGTCATCAAATAGCCACATTAAAGCATGACTAAGAAGAAAGGCAAGGCAGCAGTGAAATGTGGAGCTGATGAGATAGCTCCATACTGAGAGCAGAACTGGAGATGAGATCAGAGATGATTGAATTGAGTTGATTGCATCTTGCTCAAAAAGTAAAGAAGCAGGGAAGGGTAAGAACCTTTCAATAACTATAAGGAGAGGGAGAAAACAAAGCCCAGAAGACAGGACGTAAAAACAGCTCACATGGCGTTGTAATCTTATAGTTTATGCTGTCAGCAAAAAGAGATTGGATGAGATTCTGCAGACTCAACAGTAATTGCCGTGCAGCAGCAGTTAGTACTATTGAAATGCTGGAACTGATGGGAACCAGCTAGGCTGTCGTGACTGGGAACAGACGTCCTCCAGAGAGCATGAGACAGCATTCTGCAGCATGAGAAATCCTTGCCTGTCAGTCTAAACTGGTGGTTTGTTTGGTGGACTGGGACCTGTACATCTCATGAGATAGGAATTTTGCCTTTTTCTTCTTTTGTGTCTGTAGATACCCAGTTTGGTTCTCAGTGAAGATGGAACAGTCTTTTTTCTTTCTTGTAAATGCAGCTTAATGGATATTAATTTTCAGCAGTTACATGAATTCTAAATATCAGCATTAGGAGGAGCAAGGGTGCCTGCATTTGTGAATATGTTCAAGAAGGAGTGCAATGTCAGGAACTCTTCCTTTCCAGCTCAGTCAGCTCAGTGTGAATTAATGTTTTGTAGTGTTCTGGGTATAACTGACCTTGAGTTGAGCTGTTTATATTCCCCCTTGGAGAAAGACTGGTTAAGCCCATGCAGTTCTATACCATCATGCAGTTGAAACTGGAGCCACTTGTTTGAATCTTGGCTCAAGAGGTTTGAGGTTGCTGCTGAATAATTTTGACTAGTGGACAGAAGTAGGATTTGCATTTGCAGCCTGACAAGGGTGGCTGAAGTCTTGAGGGTCAAAGCAGCCGCAGTCAGCCCTAAGTCCCTGAACACACAATAGCTGCGAGCTGTATGCCTGTGCTGCCCACCTAAAAAGTGTAGGGGAGGAGTCAGATTGCTTCATGTTTAATAGGAAAAGGAGTAAAGACTCTGATCTCTGTGCTTAAATGCTGTTTAAAAGATGTAAAAACTATATAATTTTTACCTGCTACTCAGGAATAGCTTATCTAAGGACTACTCATGAAAGGAAGGACTACTTATTGCTGGGAAGGCCAGTTACAGGCAGAATTTAGTATTGAACTTTGAAATATTCTTTGTCTCATGGTGTATGTTGCATGCTGTCTTGTTGTCTGCACCAACTTTTCTTCTCAGTTTGCTTAAGAATCATGTGAATAAAAAGGTACTGTGAAATAAAGAGTACTATGCTTATTAGCCTTCTTGGCAGCTCATGTCTGTTGTCCATAACCTGGCAGAATTACACCTGTGACTATCCAAACACTGTAAAGCAAAGATCATAGCTGTATATCCATGAAATAGGAAATCTTTATGATGTCTATGTATCCTATGAAATAGGAAACCTGTGGTGATTAGACTGGGTTGACATAATTTTCAGAAGGGCTGAGGAGGTATGAAGTGATGTAAAGTGAGTATTTTAAATTTTCACATGAAAAAAGTGCCACAAATTCATGGAAGTGTAATCTCACTACAAAAAGATGAAGCCAGGAATTTTAAACAGTGGGAGCTTAACCTCAGGCACTGAAATCCTTATCCTTACTTAGGACATAAGTAAATAAATAGTTAAAGACATTGAGGAGTCACAACAACCCCATGCAACACTACAGACTTCGGGCAGAGTGCTGGGAAAGCTGCCCGGTGGAAAAGGACCTGAGGGTGCTGATTGACAGCAGCTGAACATGATCCAGTGTGTGCCCAGGTGGTCAAGAAGGCCAATGGCACCTGGCCTGGATCAGCAGGGGTGTGGCCAGCAGGACCAGGGCAGTGACCGTCCCCCTGCCCTCGGCACTGCTGAGGCCACACCTCCAATCCTGTGTTCAGTTCTGGGCCCCTCACTGCAAGGAAGACATTGAGGGGCTGGAGCGTGTCCAGAGAAGGGCAGCGGAGCTGGGGAAGGGTCTGGAGCACAAGTCCTGTGAGGAGCAGCTGAGGGAGCTGGGGGTGTTTAGCCTGGAGAAAAGGAGGCTCAGGGGGGACTTACCCCTCTCTACAACTGCCCAAAAGGAGGGTGTAGCCAGGTGGGGGTCGGCCTCTTCTCTCAGGTAACAAGCGACAGGATGAGAGAGAAAGCCCTCAAGTTGTTCCAGAGTAGGTTTTAGGCTGGATATTAGGAAAAATTTCTTCTTGGAAAGGGTTGTCAATCATTGGAACAGGCTGCCCCAGGAAGTTGTGGAGTCACCATCCCTGGAGGTATTTAAAAGTCATCTAGATGTGGCACTTAGGGACATGGGTTAGTGGCGGAGGACATGGCAGTGCTGGGTTAATGATTGGATTCAATTATCTTAGAGTTCTTTTCCAATCTAAACAATTCAATGATTCTATGAAGAGATTTAATGAACCTAATTTTCTCCCAAGTATTTCCTGCAGTTCACTTACTGAGCACTCACGTAAGATGTCTTCAGAGGTTTTGAATGTAATTGGCCAAAAAGAGACACCAACAACAGTTCTGAGAATCTTAGCCTTTCAGTCTTAATTTAGGCTCTATTTTTTGAATATTTGCTCTTATAAATGCATAATTTAAAGTTATTTCAGTAATGGAAGTTTTTTGATTTTCTATTCTTGAAGAGAGACTCCACTTGTAAAACATCCTTATAAATGGCTTATTTTTCTCAAAGCATGTTACTGGCATGGTTATTTTTTGAGTTGGCATTTGTGTTACAAACAAGTGTTTGAGATCACTTAAAAAAACGCTTAAAATGTTACTTAAAAGTCTTACAGATTTATTTCTACCTTACAGAAATGTTAAGAAATAGGCTTCATTCTCACTGTTAATAGGCAACTCTAATGCCTCAACTTTTGAGTAGCACTGAAATAAAGTTTCAAAGTGAATTTGAAGTGTTTTGTAGACTCTGCACTATACAGACTTTGCTTAAACCCAAGGAAAATGGAAAATATAATAATAATAATGCCCAAGATTTGCTCTTGTCTGAATACTGTGCAAAAGATGTTTTAAATGACTAGACAAAAAATTATGAAAGCAGCATATGACTTAAATTATAAATAAAACATGGGGACTACTGGACCAAAGTCTGCATGCAGGAAAAATTAGTGACAATCAAATCTACAGAGAGGACTATTCAAGAACATTTACTAAGCCCTCAGTCCTCACACTTTTACAGTTAAGAATCACGTATTTTGAGCACCTGGACTGCAAACAGTCTTTCCAGAAATTTGCTGCTTAATTCTGTAAATGTTTAAGCAGTTCTTAATTCTTTGACTCATCTCCCTGTGCTTGGTGTACCTGGGTTTTGCTTTCATCTGTCCTTCTATGGTGACTTCCACAGCTTCCTAATTATGTAAGCTGTGACTGAGAATGGCCCACAAATTCTGAGCGTTTGCAATGATGAACTATAAAAGGATTTTTTACCTGAGTAAAATAGTGGAATAAAAGACTCAAATTTGCTTGTCTTGCATTCATATCAATTGTCAAAGCTCCAGCAATGGAGCAGTGCTGTGATAGCTTACCTAAGATGGGAGTTTGCTCCATTTTTTTTGAGGAACGGGGTTTGCAGTGTCATCACCATCACCCCACTGGAAGACAAAACCAGAGAGCATCTGCTCTAGAGAGGGGAGCAAGCTTACAAGCTTGGTGTATCAGAGCTCTTCTTAGAAGCCCCCAGCAGGGCAGCAGAACCAGGTTCCCAGATACAGAGCTGGAACACTTACATGATTACAGGAATACAAGGTATGAATTCCAGAAAGTTCAAGCAAATTCCTTCTGCTTGTTCATATCAAGATTTATACAAATAGCATAACATGAGGCTTGGCAAGATAATTTCCCTTCAGTTTTGCCATGTGCTCCATTAAAAAAAGCAGGATACCTAATACTAGATGTCTGCCTGATGTCTCAATATTTGCATGCTTAGTTCTTGTTGGCTGCAGTGCTACTGCAGTACGGGCAAGGTAGTCACAGCCAATTTGTCCGTATCTGCAGAAGTGAGTTCTCAGTGCTTGGCTGTGCTATAAAGTCAGTCCCTGAGAATCCCTGACAGTAATTCTCATTCTGCTCCTCAAACCTAGAGCAATATTTAAAGCAGAGGAAGCACAGGAACCTCCCGAAGAGTTTATTTCCCCGTTGCCTGTCAGTGATTTCACTGCAATGCCTAGAAAAAGCAAAGTAGTTCAGGCAGCATCTATTTCTGGCGTGAAATCCTACTCGTGGATTCCCAGTGCTGATGTGTTTTTCAGACCCTCTGATGAATTTCTAAGCTCTCTTGGAATAACAGCTTCTGGAAGGGGATTGAAATTCCTATGGTGGATTTCAGGTTTGCAGACTTTGATGAAATCTAAACAACAGGGTGGGAAAGCTGGTTTTTGTCAAGAGCAGCTATGAAGGCAGAGAAGCAAATTCTTGTTAGTAGAGAGCTTTTCATCTCCTTGACAATTTTTTCTGAGAAAACGGGTAGGATATGGAAACCAGTATGAATTTTGAGGAGTGGGAGCAAAGGAATGGAGACTCTCTTCTGTTCCGCTCCTCCGCAGGGAGGAGATATTCTAGCTAGGGATAAAGATACAGCCTGGTACTCAGAAGTGTGTTGGTGACCCTCATAAAAGCAGTGCCTTGAGATCCAGAGAGAGGAAGGGAGATTCACATTGAGGGCTATGTAGTAGCTCAGAACCACTGTTGTTAGTTTCTTTTTCCTTCTCTGGAAAGCCTGATTTTCACTTATTTTAACCTAGAAGAGACAGCTATTACCATTGATTAACTCCCTGTGTAACAGCAAACATGGGTTGCAGCTGTTCATGGCAAAGATCTGGAGTAGAAAAACTGTTTATCTGTAGATACACATCACAGGCATTTCCAATTCGTCAACAGCAAATAGGACACTATATAAAATATTCTTGGTAGCTCACAACATCATATGAAAAGATTATGCTGATGGCAATTTGTACAGTGTGGTCCCTTCTCTTCCCCCCTTCACCTTTTGCCCAGTTCTTTTATAAACTTGCTCAGACTGGGCAAACAGAAATGGCTTAAAGAGAAGATGGCAGTCCTCTATGGGGAGTGGCTTTGTAATTGTACAGTCCCTCAGCTCCCCACAACTACTGACTTCTCCAGAGCTTCTCCCCCTTTGCTCCCTGTACAAGAGGGAAGGGTCTGCAGTCTTGCTGTAAAAGCAGTAAGTTCAGGAGAAACAAGCAAGATTCTAGTCAGAGTTACTTTTGTCTTGGCCAACCAAAAGGAAAGCATGAGTATATATCCAGGGTAGTTATTTAAAGCAAATGGTTATATTATTTTCTTTTCGCTCACATCACTGAATCAGAGTGCAGTTACATACTGTTGAGTTACTGGTGAACTAGCAACAGAATGATTAAGAAAATCATCAGGCAAAACCACGCAAAATATGTTAGTTATCAACAACATAATTGGATAACATTTAAGAAAATGAAACAGACACAGGCATGCAAAGGATTATAATAACTGTAGCAGAGAGTGGAGGTTTCCAAGTGACTGCATTCCAAGTGACCCAACTATATTCACTACCAGCAAACAGAGGACTTTCTCATCACTATTGTACCTCAAGAAATCACAACGAGAGGGGAGGGTCAATCAGAGGTATCAGTGATTCCTCAAAAATGGGAAATTGTGAGAGTAGAAAAGTTTTAGAGAGGAAGAAAACAAACTCAAATTCTGAATTCTGTTAGATGGCTAACAAGCTATATTTCATGGAAAGGATAACTTTTAAGCCTGTTGTGGTTCAGTGGTTACAACAACAGCCAGAGTAAAAATGCAATATATAATACTGAAAATAATTTTTAAATTGGGGAGGGAGAAAAAGTATAAATTTTATTTGCAAAATGGGAAAAGTGATTAAGCCAAGCTGAAGTCTACAGGAAGAAAGGCACTGACAGTTTTAAAAAATACGAATTTTCTAAAACATTTGTAAAGCAAGAATTCCTAGTGATGGTGCAAGAACTTCTATTAGATGGAGATAGTACATTTAAACTAACGTAAGAAAGGACTAAGTTTTTATTGATTTGGAACCGGGAAGGAAGAAAATTATGAAGATGGCGATACTGTAGTATTTTCTAAATCATTAGCAGAAAAGGAGAATTCTTAGTAAACACGGGCTAGACAACTTAAAGAACTGATCTTCTTACGATGTGTCAGAACACCCCACATGAGCACAGATGTCCTCCCTTTCCCAAACACAGCCTTCAGCACCACTTCCACCCCACTCAGCTGTGGGCTGATGCAGAGCTGCCTCCGGGTCGCTGCATGGCCCATGCCCGGCACTCCCTTGTCCTCAGCGACGGCTCCCTTTCTCAGCAGCAGCAGGCATACGATGCTTGCCCAGCAACTGGGGTGCATAGCCCCGTGTTCCCCTTTGGCTCCCCATCCGTAGCTGTGGTCGCAGCTGCGGGGACACCGTCAGTCACCACAACCGGCTGAAGGGATCGCAAAGACGAATGGTGTTTCTGACTGCCCCATTATGGTCTTGCTCGTCAGCTCTTCGTGCTGCTGGTTGGGAAAGTGGCGCTGGGTCGCTCTCCCCGCAGCTGGCTGAGCGGTGCTGGCGGCATCCCGGACAGGCGCTCTGCACGGAGCGCTCCTCCTGCCGCGCTGCCCAGCCAGGCTGCCCGGCGCCCGCAGCACAGCCCGGCCCCAAGGCACGGCCCCGGCCCGTCCGCCCGCGCTGCCGGCGCCGTGCNGCGGGGCCGCCCCGCTGGCTTCGCCCGCTAGAGGGCAAGAGAGTCCCGCACAAGCGCGGCTGCCCCTGCCCCGCAGCCCCCGGCCCGCCGCTCCCGGCCCTTCCTGCCCCGGCGGGGTCAGCGCCGCGGTCCCTTGGGGAGCAGCCCCGCGTGGCCGCTGCAGGGCCGGGCTCTGGGCCATTCGGCATGAAATGTCTTGGGTGGCCACGGTGCCCTGGAGGGAGAGGTAATCCCTTCCGTCGGAAAAGCTCTCAAGGCTTTTGGCCGCTCCAGAAAGCGGGCATAGAGCCATTATGGAGCTGGCACGGACCTTCTCCTTCGGGGGACGGCACGCCGGGCTGCTGTGCCCGCCGCGGTGCACAGGGAGCGGTAAGTGGGGCACGCACCCAGCTCCTAACGAACTGGGCGGGGGTCGAGAGGCACCTTCTCCCTGCCTGGCAAGGTGGCGAGGACCTGGTTGCTGGCTGCAGCTCCAGTCTAGCACTGGTAAGTAGCATCCAGCTGATGGTCAAGCTATGTGCCTTGGTTGGTGAACGAAGCCACCTAATTTTTCAGGTAGTGAACTATCTACAGAAGAAGAACACCAGCCAAAGGAAGAGCCTCGGGGATGCCCTGCAGCCTGCTGGCAAACCTTGCCGAGACTTCAGCTTCAACTGAGCACCGACAGTATGGGAGCATGAAGAAGGCAGAAACCTCTGATGAGACCCCGCGTGTGCTATGGCAGGGAAGGTGCACGAGGCAAAGCCCTGGCCATGGCAAACAGGTTCTCACAATGAGCAGTTCTGTGAGCCGTGCCACACAGATTGCTTGCCATGTGGAGGCCTCTTGCAGACACCTGCACACATGGCAACTCTGATTTCCTTCCCTTTTCTCCTACCCATCAGTGGCACTTTGGCTCTTGAGCTGGAGGGATTTGCAGCGTAGTGGACAATCAATTCATTACTAAAATCAGCAAATAAAAGCTATGTACAAATAAACACATCATAGAAATTTCAAACGTCTTTGGCAGCTTTCATAATTACGTCTATCTACCTTCAAGTATCACCAATGAGGACATGCATTCAAAAAGACTGCATTGTGTCAGTGCACTTGACTCTATCTGACTGGTAATAGCATTATTACCTTTGTGTTTAAATCAAGATATCTTAAAACATGGAACTTAATAACTCCCTCCCTAGGATGGTCACAAAGATCATATTCTGCCAGTGTTTAATTACGTGAATTCACTAATTCCTGTACACAGCAAAATACCATGAAAACACCATGAAAAATCCATATCAGATATCCCACTGTTGCTGTGTATTGCATGGTGACACTGACGCTGGTGTTTTCTTGGTTTTCCATCTAAACTGCATGTTTTACACTACTCTAGTGAGAAAATTTGATGAAGTGGGAACATGCCCTTTCCTGCTGAATTCTGGAATTCCTTTAGGAATCTTTTTGGTCATGAATACTGCTGTTTTTTCTACAATCTCTGAAGTGAGAAAACAAATACATTCCTCTAGTTTAAGTTTTCTAAACTTATAGACATTTTTTTATTAACCCAGTTGACCTGAATCACATGGCTTTTTTTCTTTGTTTTGTTTTCACACATTTTCTTTATTTCCGGTCAATCTAATGTTTGATAATCATGACTTTCAGTAATGTTTCATTGCTGATAGCACATGAGTTTTCTTTGGAGTGTTAATTTGTGTAGCTATATTAATAGTTTAGTGCCCTCACCAGCCATTCTGGGGAAATGCTCAATCACATGTGTAACACAGCAGGTGGGATCCATGCAGTTCCTATCTAGACCTCTGTCATGTAGAAGTCTACATCTAATATAGGCTTCCTCCATACACGAGCAAGAATTAAGCATCTTTAGAGCATGAGTCATGTCATCCTAAAGTAGATGCCTAGAATAGGTCAGATGATTTGTGCCCTAAAATTGCTCCTATTTCTCTATGTTAAAGAACAAGTACTTTATATCTTGATGTCTCAATTCTAGCAGCGTCAAGTGAGACGAGATTAATTGTCTTATATCCAGGTTTATATCATGCTTCAAAATACCCTAAAAATTCTTACTTGTCAAGAAAACTGAAAATAGCATTACTTTTTATATTATTCTCTATTTATACAAAAAAGAACCTTTAAAAAATTGTCTGCCTCAAGACATTTTAGTAAAAATGGCAAATGCCATGTGTTTCATGGGAAAGTCATTAAGACGTCTCTTTTTAATAACTAAGTCTTTCAGTTCTTTCTCTGCAAGTTTGGGAAATACATTAGTTCAATACATTAAAGGTCCAGAATAAGATCCTAATCTTGGTGAAATTATACAATATGAGGGGAGTTAAAAAAAAAAACAAACCAAAACAGAACAACAAAAAAACCCCAAAAAAACCAAGAAAAAACTGTTTTGGCAGGCTGAATTATTTTTTAAATGACACTCAAAAATTGATATGTGAAAAGATCTTTTAAAACTGAACGAGTTGGCAGAGTACAGGTGAAACAGTTTTCTTTTAAAAAAGTCATAATATCTAAAACCTAACAGAGGTGTCACATTAGTGTGGTACATGCGAGGATAACGTGTGCCAGGAGCTCCTCAAGAAATGCAGGTTCCTTCTGACCAGTTCTGCTCTCAGTAGTTAAAATCCTGCATAAAGCTGATGAGTAAGCTCTTGATGACTCACTGTGGCAGATGCAGTCTTTAATTCCAGGAGGGTATAAGGGAAGTGGGTGTGAATCTCGAGTAGAGGGGAGCTAGGGATGTTCCTGCCTCAGTGTCTTGGGGATAAAAGTGTAGGTTTTTAATACAGCCCCATCTATCAGCAATGCCAAACTTCTGTAAGAGGTAAGTTTGACATTACACATCACACATAGATTTTATGTGAAGCAAGGTTGAAACACCACCTACTCACAGATGGGTATAATTTTGGGGATGTCCTGCATAATTCATGTGTGGCTTTGATACTTATGCGTAATTCAGACATCAAAGCCTCAACTTAGATAACACTTTTATAGCACTAAACTTCCTATAGCAAATAACCTGTGGGCTTTCATTTAAGTCCCTTTTTAGAAAAAAAAGGCAAGGTTTTTCTTCTTTACCTTCAGATATTTTTCATAAGGTAAGCTGGTGTGAAGTACAAGATAGAAAATACTGAAGACTGAACTAGAGAAAAAAATTCCATGTAATACTCTTACCTGGGACTAGAAATGTAAATTTAAAGCACTAGAAAGGAGCTGGGAACCTCTTTCCCAGTTGCTTCTAGACTGAGAGCACACCAGATACGAGGCCCTTATGGTCACTCGGCAATATTCCCCTCTGCTTTGCCAGTGGCACAAACCTTCACTTTTCCACAGTCCAATTTTTTAACAAGCAATTTTATGTTCTCTTCCAAGTTAGCCATTGTGCATGGAAAAATCTCCCCATTAATAACCGTAAAACTCCTTTATTGTTCTCCTTCAAATCTCCTTAAAACTTCCTTCTGACACCAAACACTTGTCACTGGCTGGGCCTGTTGCTTTTTATTCTCAAGGCTGTTTTTCCCTTATCCTTCCCCCATGGGTCTGTACTATACACCTGTTGTCTTTCATCATGGGTTAAGATCATAAGCTCTTTGGGCATAGACCATCTCTCTTATTACATGTGTCTACAGTATCCGACACAATGGAACTGTGAGCCCTGAATGGGGCCTCTGGGTGCTGCCATGATCCAGTTGATAAAGAATGATGATTTTTGACATGGTGAGTTCTGCAGTTTTTCCCAAGTCATTCTGCAGTTGTTCACGCTGATATAACCGGCATGTGAGAGCAGTGTCCTTAAATCCTAAAAAAAGGGTAAATGCTTCAGAACTATTTGCCAGAGAGCAACGACTTTACTGCTTTGGTGTTGGGGTTTTTTTCTGTTCTTGCATATTGAAATGCATGGACTGACATGCAGCAACTGTTTCTTTTTGTGGGTTTGTACAGAACTAGAGTGATGTGACCCTGCTCTGCAGCTTCTTCATCCCGTCTTTCAAATTGCAATAAAGACTGTTGGAGTCAAATAAAAGGGGGGTGGCTCATGTGCCACTGGCGTGAGTCAGTTCCCTAAAGGTCCATGTGGATTCAGGACACAGCTTTTCCCTGCTGCAGTTTCCCCCCTAGACTGAAAACTAGTCTCTCTCCCTCCTCTCGTGTTTGGTCACATTGGCAAGTGGGGGGATGCAGGAAAGCTGCACCAGTCAGAGCTGGACTGCTGGCTTTTGTGGTGGGGAAGGCAAGGAGAGCCACCCCCTCCACCGCATGCCCGTTGAGCAGGAGGACATGCAGAGTCGATTATTTTTAACTAACCCCCTTGCAAAATTCTCCTTCTCTAGAGTTCTCTTTCCAGGCTCCACCAATGACCTTCCCGGACCCCGCTACCTCAGCGGTGCACATCATCATTCACACCATGCAATCTCTTCCCCCAGCCCCCAAGATATTATGTTTCTCCTCCTTCTCTCGCTGCCTCTCTCTCTCCCCCCACCATTCCCAAAAGAGCCTGTCTTTAGGTTTTGTGCTCAATTCAAGGGGCTGCCGGAGTGTCCTCTCCCTCGTGCAAGGCTCCGCAGCGTCCCCAGTCCTTGAGCTCTGCTCAAGAACGCTTTTGCAAATGCAGGAGACCCTCTGTGCCTTTGCTGATTCACACAGCTCTTTTCGAAGGGCAAACCCACAATAACACCAATTCTCGGCATCATAAGAAGAAACAGAAACCCTCTTTCCCCACGCCGAGTCTCTCCTGACAGTTTTAAATAACTTCATTTTGAGGGGGGGAGGGGTTGGGGGCAAAGACAACACCTACTTCTCATCGCACCCCTGTCTCCCCCCATACCACCTCCTGCTCGCTTCTTCCTTCCCTTCACCGCGCTCTTAAAAACTGGGGCCGAGCGAGGAGCCACGGTTGGCCCGCGGGGCGTCCCGGGAGGCGGCAGGGCCCTGGCGCTGCCCGCACCGGCAGCGGCATCCCCGAAGTGCCCCCGGCAGCGCAGGGGCAGAGCGGGAGGGCTGCGGACTGCCAGGGCGAGGGGCCAGAGTGGAGAAGGCAAAAAATGAGGCGTGGGCAATAAGGACCCCCACAACCCGCCCCAGCTCCCGAACTTCCCGCGCCCCGCCGGTTTGCCCGCCGGAGCTGAGTTTGAACCCCGCTTGGGACAGCGGCAGCCCGGTTACCTGCGGCAGAGCGGGCCGGGGCCGGGCTGCGGAGTGGTGCGGGGTGGCCTCGCCTCCGCCTCCCCTGCGGCGGGGCCGGGCCCCGGGCCGAGCTCGGGCTGGGCGGGCAGGGCGCTGCCCGCCCCGCTCCCCCCGCCAATGTCAGGGGGGACTCGGGCTATGCGGGCATCTCCCGAGGAGCCCGCTTCCCGCAGCGGGCGGGCGCGTTATATTTAGCATCGCGTCGCTTTATTCCTCCCCCAAAGTTTCGCCCACTTATTTATTTATTTGCCGGCGAGCGCCGCGCTGCCGCAGAGCAGCAAGAGCCGCTCCGCGCCGTGCCGAGCGCTGGAAGCGGCTCGGTATTGCAGCAGGTAGGGCTGAGCGCTAGGACCTCGGAGAATCCTTCCAGCAGCAATCAGGACTACCTTAAACCCAGCCCAATGCCTCTTCCTGCGCCACTCTGCGTGCTGGATGGAGATCCACAGTCAAGAGCTGCAGCTCAGTGCTGGAGTACAACATTTCACAGGGAGCCCTGCAGAAGCAACACCTGTTTCGAGCCAGCCAAGAAAGACACAAGCACTTGTATGTTGCTGCTTTGCTTGTGGATCGTCAATAATCCTAAACCAGTGGACATCTGCTGAGCCTCCTGAGAATTCTGGATAATAGATTTGGACGTCAAAAGTTTTTTTTCCTTTTTCTTTTTTCCTTTTTTTTTTTGGATTTATCTCAGCCAACAACGTGAGATTTCCCCCCTCCCCCTTTGCAGGATTCATGCTGATGTATGCAGTCTGTTATAGAGTAAAAACAGCGCATGCCTTTCTGGAGTCAGAATCCATAAATCCTGACGTAGCCTGTGCATCTTAAAAAAAAAATCCCTATAACGCCTAGGTATTTAAGTTGCTATGGTCATTCTTATCTTAAACCAAATGGAGAAACTACGGATTTTTTTCTTTATTACAGTTGGATGGGCTGAAGACCGTATTGCTTGCTAAGAGCTGGGGATATATGCATTTATATAGATATACACATCTATATGTTTATAAATATGTCAGTGTGTGAGTATAAAGTGGTGGTTTCTTAGACTAACTGGTTTGACCTTGAACCTGTACCAGTCAAAACAGAATATTACTTTTATTTATGCATTTAATGGATTGAAGAAAGAACATTTTCTCTGTAACTGCGCTAGGGAGGGGAGAGGAGTGGAATATACCTAATCTTATATCTCCTGGGTTTGGCACCATCATTATTGTTTATTCTCATTCTCTAAAAGCAGAATCTTCTGATGGCTCCCTTAGGTGAAGTTGGGAACTATTTCGGTGTGCAGGATGCAGGACCCTTTGGGAATGTGCCCGTTTTGCCGGTGGATAGTCCGGTTTTGTTAAGTGACCACCTGGGTCAGTCTGAGGCAGGTGGGCTACCCAGGGGGCCTGCGGTCACGGACTTGGACCATTTAAAGGGGATCCTCAGGCGAAGGCAGCTATACTGCAGGACTGGATTTCATTTAGAAATCTTCCCCAATGGTACTATCCAGGGAACCAGGCAAGACCACAGCAGATTTGGTAGGTATTATCCTTAACCCTTTAGTGGTCATGTGATGAAATAATGGGGCAGAACTGCGGGCGGGGGGACGGTGGGGGGTGCGAGGCGGGCGGGAAGGGGGGTTTGTGTTGATGGCTGATCCGCTGAGGGGAAAAATGAATGTGTCCGGGGGTGCAGATGTACACAAGCGGCACCGCCGCGGCGGAGCAGGAGCCTTTGCCGAAGTCGCCGGGTGTTTGGTAGCGATGTTTGTGCAGCCCCAAGTTCTGCTTAAGAACAGACGCGTACTGGGAGGTGGTGGTGGCGGTGGTGGAATTTTTGCTCGGGACGTTTCTGCTGAATGATTTGATTTCGCGAGTTTAAAGGGTTTTTAATCATTAACCACCACAATTTAAAATTCACCGAGTTTCCTGGAGGGAGTGGCTCTCGTCCTATACGCAAATTGACGAGGGCTTTTCTTTCGTTTTCTCTGCCGATTACCTGCCCTAGAAACTACCCGAATTGCACACCCTATCTAGTTCGCTGCTCGGCGAGGATTTACCGACAGCGCACGCCGACCCGCAGCGGGGCTCGCCGCCCGCCCGAGCCCGCACCCGCAGCCGTGCGGCGCTGCCGGTGGCCGGCGCCCCGGGAAAGAGGGAGCGCAGGTGGGGTCCGGAATCAGCCGGGAATCCTGCTCCAAAACCTGCCTTTGTCGAGCTGTGTGGCGTGTCAGGCTGGCAGCGAATTTGAAAGGAGCATTCCCTGGGTTTCCTTTCCAGGGGACTCTATTTGTGACTCAGCAGCGAGGGCTGGAGGGCTGATGGCCCCGGCCGCTCCGGAGAGCCTGTGCATGCACACACGCACACATGCACATGCACACGCGAGTCCGGTGGGCCTGGATCTTCTTGGCTGCCAGGGAGTCTGTTAAAGGCCCGGCAGACTGAATATATGAAAGTGACTAAAACAGCCTGGCTGAGCTGATTCTTTGGGTTTTTTTTAAGGAGGGGTGCGGAAAATACGCTCGGTTAGCTCGCCACGCTCCCAGCTGTTGGAAGGAGTTAACTTGTGAGTGAACCAACCTGACAGCACTTAAATGCGGTCGTAAAAACAAAGTCCCGTGTTGATTTTTTTTCTCTCTTTGTATTTTAATGCCAGATGTTGAACGATATCTAAGATGTATTTTATTGCTTTGTGAAGCTATTTAGATAACGCCGGTGTTGTAGGAGATGATCTCCAAAAGGCTCATAAGGGAAGCGGGGAGGGAGGGACGGGGGAGGAGAGGACTGAGGCTCTCGCATGGTCGCAGGTTCATCCTCCATCCCCCTCCATCCGCTGCTCCCTGACACTCTCACGCTGCTTGCAGGCTCTTCCTCCCTCCCACGCCGCCTGGCCGGGGTCTCCGGGGGTGGGTGCGGGGTGGGCACAGCGTCGCGGCTCTCCCGGTGGCGCAACATCCACGCTCGCTGGCGAGAAAAAGTGCGGAAAGTGTTTAAGGCAGCCGCGTACTGAGGGAAACGGGGCGGGGGGGGTGTGTTGCAGCTAGGCGTTTTCCTTGGCACGGGCAGACGCCGTGCGTAGCTGCTGAGCCACCGCCGCAGGTTCCCCTTGCCTGCTGCGGTGCGGGCGCAGAGCGGCGGGCGCGGCGCGGGGCCGGGGGGGAGGCGCGGTGCGGGGCCGCAGCAGGTGTAGGGCGCTGCGCGCACCGGCAGCCGGGGCGGCGGGGGGCCGGCGGCCCGCGGGGCCCCGCCGCCCCCGGAGGAGGGCCGCCAGCTGTTCCCTTCGCAAGGCGGCGGTGACCACATTATTCGTGGCGTCTATTTTTAAAAATGGCTTTCCAGCCGCAGTTTTAGGAAGCTGACAATTCCGAGGGGCAGTTCTTCCACCCCTTGCAGCGCCTTGGCTTTAAATAGATCGATTTTTTTTGTCCTTGTAGGTTTGATCTCCCTCTTCCCCCTACCAGGACGCGCCTCGGTGATAACTCTTCTCCCCATGCAGCGCGCCGGTGATGCCCCTGCTCGCTCCGGGGTCGGGACGACCGGGCACGGCAAACCCATGGGATGCCTTGGGGCTCCCGGCTTCTTTGGGGGCGGGAAGGGGATCTCGGTACTTTTGTATCGGTGCCGTGACATTGCTGTTGTGCTTGCCGGAAGGTCACAGAATAGCAGATGCTATCTGAGTTTTGGTGATTGTAAAGTATTCTGATGATCCTGGGGAGGTCTGCATCCCAACTCGGTAGCCGCCCTGGGGAGAGCGGGCTCACATGGTCTCCTGCGAGCGTGTGCGGGAAACCTGCGCGCGCGCGCGTGGATGTGGGGGTACGCGTCAGAAGGAAGTTTTTTCTCCAGGAATAAGGAGGACAAAGAGAAAACCCCGGGGGCTGCGCGTAAACTCCTCTCTGGGCTCTGCCCTGTGGGAATCCCCCTCCCCGCACACACCTCTGGAGAGACATCAGATAAGAGTAATTCTTTTGTGATGCTATGTTGGATGTATGCCTATTGCGTACAATAAACCGAGCCATATTGTGTGTCTATACTCGCCCGGTTCTGGGAGCCTTGGCATTTCGCAATTCCTGCAGCAAGATGTCCATCTCTAAAAGAAAAGCTCCCCGGGAGAACCCGGCTCGGTCCCCCCCGTAATGTGATCTCAGGTGATCAAAGCCTTATCTCTCCTGGGTCACAAAAGAAATTTTTTTGATGCAGTCTCCTTTAGTGTAGGGCATTGGCTAGACAGTAGAGTCATTGTAAATTCAGGAACTCTGTAACAGCGGAGAGGCGTGCCTCTGTGCGTCAGCACAAGTACTGCATGCACAGCATTAAAAAAATAGGAGCATGCAGGAAAAGGAAAAAAAAAAA